>CABHPP010122259.1:14901-40442 GCA_902168425.1 Peromyscus attwateri | reverse complement strand
TAAGGCATGAGTGCAGGTGCTGGCCCTGGAGCACTCTCTCTGGTTAGAGACTAGATTATGTTAAAGATACCTCTTGGATATTCTGAATAGCTTTCTAAACCTGTCAGTTTGATGACAGAGTATCTAGCATTCTTCTCTAAAGAGGGAACTTGGGTGGCTAGGGTACAGACCCTGAAATTTAGCTTTTTCTAAGAGGAAGAATTGAAAGCCAGGGTAGAGGGCATGGTCAATTGAACTAGCATACAGGTCCTATACCATCGGGTGGTAGGCTTAGGTACAGGGTATGCCCCTCTCTTTCTCCCTCTTCTCTTCTTTCTTCTTCTTCTTGAGCCTAGATTTCTCCTCCTAATTATTCTCTCTGCCTGCCAGCCAGACTATCCCTTTCTTACCTAGCTATTCTAGCTATTGGCTGTTCAGCTTTTTATTAGACCAGTCAGAAGCCTTAGGCAGGCAAGGTGAAACAAATGCAACACATCTTCACATAATCAAATAAATGCAGTACAAACAAATGGAACACATCCTTACATCCTTTTTTGTAAAAATGCAGCATAAACAAATGTAACACACCTTACACAGTTAAAGTAATATTTCACAGCATAAACAAATGTAACATATTTTTGCCACCTTAAAATAATATTCTACAACGAGTTAGTCTTCTCAGTAAGTAGAATAACATGAAACAGTTTCTCAATACTATCCATACCCAAAAGACACTTGAATCTCTGTAAGACTTACCAGTGATCTACATACCCATAACTAATCTGTGTGTGTCTGCAAATGGGGCAGACAACCTGAAATGTTTTTGCCTCTTAGCTGTTAAAGATACAAGCAGGATTTTCCAGGTTTGTAGAGGCAGAAACATAAGTAGGCAAAAAGCATACAGCAAAAGAGGTATAAGGCCAGATCTATGTTACCTCAGGAACAGATACAAATTTAAGTGAACTGTAAGTTGCAATGGGGAAGGGGACTTGGACCATGCTGTCATTCCATCTTATGAAGTTGCCTAAATCAGTGTAGGTATTAGAAATTGAAAATTCCAAATTTGGTCCATCAGTGACCAATTGTCCAGTGTATATTTAGGCCAGTTTTGCACTTTGAAAGATGAGGGAGAGTCACCAGTTCCAATTCTCCTAATTGAACTACCTTTAAGTTAACCCTCAAACAGGCCAAAGAGGTGTCTTTTGGTACAGTCATTGTGGAACCCACGGCTGGGCCCAGCACCAAGGTACAGACAGGGTTCAATGTCCAGTTGTATAGAGAGTCCTCTATTTCTGGAAATGACCAAACGTGCCTGGAATGTAAGGCAGCATCCACAACCTATACAATTTCAAGGTTAAGGAGCCACGGAATCAGTGCAGGTTGTCAGAGCTGAACAGATGGTCACTCAGCCAGTTGAAAAGTCTCCTATATCTTCGATGTACCGGGCAATAAAAAATCTCCAGTGATTCCCTAAACCTACTACCAGTAGTCACTTATATTTGACTCACGAATAAACTGTCTCTTCCCTTTGAAGAGAGAGCTGTGCTTTTGCATGTACAGTAGGTAGTTTCTAAACAATACACAGATTAAAAATGTTAATTGTGTTGATTTATGGCATTAGAATTGGCAAGAGCTTGTTCTATATCATCAGTGCTCATGAGTTGAGCAAAAGAGGTTGGCTTCAAAGGCCCAAGGAAGCTGAGGAAAACAGAAACAAAGAAAATAAGCGGATTGGTTCTCTCAAAGCTCCCTTTCCTACAAACTTAAAGTAGAGAGGCATCCCTAGCATGTTATCAAAAGTTGACCTGCTCGGGGATATGGTTATTGGTCTCTCTTGGTTTCTGAAATCAGCTAAACAACACAGTTTTGGCATGTGGTTGAAGTAGAACATCGATATGAGCCATGTTTTGTCTTGGTATGTTGGGCCTAAAGCTCAGGCCCTGCCAATGGTCTCCAGTAACTATTATTTAACAACACTCAATATGAACTGTATTGCAAGAGAAAAAACATTCTAACAAGACAAAGGTTGAAGATACTCAAGTTCCCCCTGTACCCCCACTTTAAATCATCAAACTTCAAAGCTTTTTTCTTTCTTTAAATCTTTTTAATCTGTTGTTACATGCTATTTATTTGTTCATTTTTGGTTGAAAGATTGGTATCTGAGATGGATGGAGGCAAAGCTTCTTAAACTGTCAATGAGATGGTAAGATTACTGACCAGCACGTCCAAGGAATCTTATTCCTTTTAAGATTTGTTTAGTGAGCTGGGTGTCGTTGTGCATATCTAATATCCCAGCACTGAGGATGCTGAGACAGGATAATCTCTGAGTTCAAGTCAGTCTCGTCTACATAGAAAGTTCCAAACCATCCAGGCAGGGCTACAAAGTAAGACCCTGTCTCAAGTGGGAGAAAACCCAATTTGTCTAGTGAAACTTAGGTCTAGTTCCTGAGGAAAGCTGAGAAAATGTGGCATTCGTTATGGTATGAGAAGGAAGTGTAATTTATCGTCATGACTAGACAAACTCCAACAAGACATTTGAAAGTATTAAAGATGTCACATAAAATTTGAGAATTACTATTAGGTAAACACTGAGGATCCATAAGATGTTACATTATTTAGCAGAAATGAAGTCATCTATAAAGAGTCACAGGGCTGTTAGGGAATACGCCCTGTAGTTCCTGATTCTCTGAGATCTTTCAATTGTAGATTTTTGTTGCATAGGAATAGCTGGTTTTTCTCTTGAATATTCTCTTTCTTGAGTAAATTGCATCCTATTTAAAAGTCTTTGAACTCACGGAGTTTCTACCAGGCAAAGTGAATTCCTCAAATGCAGGCCTGTTCAACCAATGGATAATTTAATCCAGATTCTTGCACTAGCAAGACAATAGTGGGAAAACATTCAGGAAAATTCTCAATGTTTTAAAATGTATAAAATAATGTGGCTTTCCCTCTGAGGAGTCAACCTAAACATGGGTGTTTTTTCAGGCTTGACTACAGACAATTGCAGAGGCTAGGAGACCACACATGGAGAAAACTGCCCTCCTGGTCACAGTGACATTGGAGGCCCATTAAGAGAAAGCTATTTCCTCTTGGACAAGAGAAAGGAATCTACCTCTAGCCCTGGTGGAAACCTGGCATTCCAAACTGCAGGAAACAGAGTTAATTCCCTTGGGCTGGTCAATTACCTCAGCACGCAGACTAGCCTTAAGCCATGCTAAAAAGACAAGAGGAATGATTATCCTTTAATGAGATAATGTACTTTTCCTTCCCAGAAAGTCTGCCTCTAGTAGAGTAACTACAGAGCTGTCAAGAGATGCTGTTAAATTGGCCTGCCTTTTGGAGTTCTAACTCAGAAAGGTGTGACTTTTCCTCTTATTCCTCTCCTGTCTCTTCCTTTCAGATGCTGCCCAGGGCCCAAGTATGCCTCCCCCGCCCCTGCCTGTACGTTAGGCTTTTTAAACACTTTCCCTGGAGCCCCATCTCTCCCTTTTGTCCTGTGGCTACTTGCCGAACCTCCAGCCTACCTCAAAGCATCATGGTTTTGTCTCTGCCATCCCCCTCCTCCAGGCAGCTACCAAGATTTACAGCTGTGTCTATTCTAACAGCTAATGAAACTGTCTTCAAGCTTCCTTTTGATTTCACTCTTAAATTCTTTTATTAACAAGACTAAGAACCCTTAGAGGATAGCCTCGAATTCCCCAGTAATATGTGGCATCCCCAAAGGGGTTCCGCACAGTTTCTGGTACCATCCTCTATTGGCCATGTATTGAATGGTAGGCCCTCTCTGAAGGGAGCTGCAGGCAAGGACTCAGGTTCATGTTCTGTAAATACTGCAATTCCTTCCCCTGCACACTCACTCTTAAGTCTCTTCAACTGAGGCCTTGTGCAAAAGTAGTTCCAGATGCCTCTGCCAAGGCCTCCATTTAAGGGAGAAAAGAGCAGCTTAAATGCTTCTGCTCTCACTCTGCCTCAGGACTTGGTTTAAGAACACAAAACTTCCACCTGTCTCTCTCTGTCTTTGTCTCAGTCTCTCTGTCTCTCTGTCTGTCTGTCTGTCTCTCTCTCTCTCTCTCTCTCTCTCTCTCCCTCTCCCTCTCCCTCTCCCTCTCCCTCTCCCTCTCTCAGTCTCTCTCTCTCTCTCTCCCTCTCTCTGAAATCAGATCACACTCCCTTGCACGCTGTACCTTAACACAAAGAAAAGACAGGGCCCTGCTCTGACTGTCACAGCACTCAAACCTAGGTAGGAAAAGGTAGCCCCCTCACTCTGCACTCTAATGTTAATCCCACTGGTCAAGAATAAGACCACTGTCACAGTTTAAAGTCAAATTTGAAGCAAACTTTAATTAAATACTGGCCAGGTGGATGGGCTCTGGCCAAGTCCATCTCCGAGGTTCCAGAAAATGGCCCCAAATCAAGTTTTGCAGGGGCTTAAAAAGGCCAAACCCATAATTCACATTTCCTATCAGGTTCAATAAGGGGCAAGTGTACATCCTGAAATATTTCCTGCCTGTGAACCTCCTGCCCACATGTGAGCAAGCACATCCGGTGCAGACGGGTCAAACAAACTTGTTTAGGGGAGTGAAAACATATGACTTGTTATCTTGCCTAAACAATAGCCCCCAGCATTTCAGGAACTGTCTGTCCTTGGGCAAGGGGCTTGCAGATCAGAGGCGTTTTTGTTTCATGGATCTCTGTGGCATAGTCATTAAAACCTAAGATGTAACTTTAGCTCTCACACTAGGACCACGGCAGCTTTAAATTACTGTTCTAACTAGTGCCTGCCTCCATGACTCCAGGTATATAGGCCAGGTTACATGTTTAGAAGCCTGCTCAATCCTCATCACCTCAACAGCATCTGAGTCGGAAACTCTGTATTTTCTGGCGATTCGAAGGGAAGGTCCTATCCCTTTCTCTTTCAATAGTCTCATTTGAATAAAAAAAAAAGAAAGAAGGAAGGAAGGAAAGAAAGGAAGGAAGGAAGAAAAAAAGAAAGAAAGAAGGAAAGAAGGACGAGATAAGACTGCTCCTAGGTATGGTGGAGGAGAAAGTTTATTGTAGATAAGGGAGAGAATAGCCAGAGGCAGACATATCTGGACGAGTCTAGAATGGACATGACCAGGCTGAGGTGAGCCATGTGGGGAGAGGGGAAGGGGAAGGGAGAGGGAAGACAGGAGAACCAGAGGCAGCAGCCAAGAGGCCAGAAGGTAAAAAAGGGTGGGTAACCATAATGTCTGGATTATATTGGGAAGAGCCTCTGGGGGAAGGGCAGCCCAGCCCCTGGGCTGGAGAGTTCAGGGTATAAGGGTGAGGTATACCAGCCATACCCTGTAACAGGTAGGGACCGAGGGATGCTGGGAGAACCTGGAGGTCATATCGGCTTTAATGTTAAAAAAGCACGGCAGCCTTTTGTTCTGGCATTGAACCATTATAGCTGGCGATGGCCCTGATGACGAAACTCTCCTGGTATTATGGGAACTGAAGAGTCTGTTTGGGACCCCATGATGCTGCATCTTACCCTGTGGAGCGCCGCTTCAGATCTGAAACCCTGCTCTCCCCCTTCCTGTCTCATAATAAAGTCCATCTAAACCGTGTCAGTCAGCGCCTTTCCTTGAGCCTGCGTAAGTCACCACACTTGGGGCTTTCTCAGTCCTCCCACCACACACTTACCTAACACCAAGGTCCATAAAACACCGGAACCTTTTGCTTAGTGCTCCCTCAGCAGGGAGAACACCTATGATGGTTCATAAGACCCTGGGAGTAAATTAAAATGGTCCCCTAGGCCTATAGGGAGTGGCACTATTAGGAGATAAGGCCTTGTTGGAGTAGGTGTGGTTTGTTGGAGGAGGTGTGTCACTAGGCGGTGGGCTCTGAGCTCTTGGAAGCTCAAGCCTGGCCAGTGTGTCTTTGTCACTTCCTGTGGATCCAGATGTAGAACTCTCAGCTACCTCCCCAGGGCCATGTCTGCCTACATGCTGCCAGCTTCTCACCATGATAATGAATTAAATCTCTGAACTGTAAGCCAGCCCCAATTAAATGCTTCCCTTTATAAGTAATTTGTCATAGTATCTATTCACAGCAATAAAACCCTAACAAAGACAGTGGACTTATGTATTAGTCACTTCCATGTTACTGTGATCAAATATCTGTTATAAACCAGTGCTCCTTAAACTTTCTCCACTCTCAACCCTTTTAGTCCAAATTAGTCCAAGAAAGTTTGCATGATCTCAAATTCTAGATATGTATATCACACACATATATATACATATATATGAAGCACTTACTGATAATGCAACCATTCTTAATTTTAACATTTATTAAACGCAAAATCCAATTTGCATGCTAATGAGATGGATGTGCTTGTTGATTTTACACAAAGAATTAAATCTCTTCTTCTATTTGATAATGTAGGAAATGGAGCATCTCTGCTTAGTTTTATAATTGTTAACACAGAGAATGACACTTTATATAAATACATAGAACAAAACAGAAAAAAGTATGTTCAGGACCATTTCAGAAATTTTTACAAACTCTGCCCTAATCCTAAGCCAAAATTCATTTAAGGATTTTTTTTAAAAAAGAAACTCAAATGAGCAGTTAAAGTAACAATTTTTAAAAATTAAACTTTCTAACGTAATAGATTTCAAACATATACTAACTTGATACTTACAGGCTAAAAAATAATGTAGAAAAATATTAACAACTTTTTTTCTGTATTAAATGACTGTGTTTCTGTAAGAGCAGAGAACTTAGTATATACACATAAATTCACTGTGATCCTGACAAACTCAAATCTGGGTCTAGGAGTGTTCAGACAGTGTTTGCTGTTGTTTTGTGGCATTGTGACATGTGTGTAGCACAAAACACGTGTTTGTGTGTTTGTAGCAGCGGCTACCCTGACGTCACATGACATAACATGGGTGAGAGCTACCAAAAGCATCTGAGATTCACAATGCATTTGGTTGTTTTAAAATTGAAATTTGCTCATTCCATATTCAGAGACCTTTTATTGCTCCCAAGTTATCCATGGCCTTGATATTAAGCTTTGTGACTCTATTTGAGGGTCACAACCCATGGTTTAAGACACTAGGACATGGCAATTTATAGGAGGAAAGACCTATTTTAGCTTGTGGTTTTGGAGTGTTCCGTCCATGTTTTGGCTGTATGCACCTATACAGAACACAGAATGGCAGCAGTATGTGGTGGGTGCTGGAAGGCCACCTCCTCCTCCACACAGACAGGAGGCAGAGAGCAAGACAAGAAGACTCCAGGGAAAAGGTACCCCCAAACGCCACCCACAGTGACCTGCTACCTAGAGATAGTTTCTAGAACATTCTGAAATTATACCCCCAGCTGGAGACCAAGGATTTCATTAATGATCTACTGGAGAAGATTTTGTATTCAAATTTTCCCAGGCCATGTGCTTCTATAGACTGGAAATGCAGCAGGGAGTTGGTGCTTTCTCTAGTTTTAGCCTTTGCCTATTCTGTCTTCTTGATTATAGACATAGGTTTATTTTTTGAATCCAGTAGTTTGGTGGTGTAGTTGGTTTTTTGGTTGTTTTTGTTTTTGTTTTTAACTTTTTGGGGACCTGCCACCTGACTCCCAAATAAATACACAGAGACTTATTCTTACTTATGAATGCTCAGCCTTAGCTTGGCTTATTTCTAGCCAGCTTTTCTAACTTAAATTATCTCATCTACCTTTTGCCTCTGGACTTTTATCTTTCTCTATTCTATATACCTTTCTCTATTCTATATATCTCCGTGGCTTGCTGTGTAGCTGGGTAGCTGACTCCTGGTGCTGGGGATGTCTTTCTGTATGCTGTGAATGTGTTGCTCTGATTGATTGATAAATAAAACACTGATTTCCAGTAGCCAGGCTTGAAGTATAGTGTAGGCAGGATAAGGAGAGAGGAGAATGCTGTGAAGTGGAAGGCTGAGTCAGGAGATGCTGCCCGCCGCCAAGATAAAAAGCAAGATATAAAGTACCGGTAAGCCACAAGCCATGTGGCAACTTATAGATTAATAGCAATGGGTTAATTTAAGATATAAGAACTAGATAATGAGAAGCCTGCCACGGCCATTCAGTTCATAAGTAATATAAGTCTCTGTGTATTTACTTGGGTCTGAGCAGCTGCAGGAGCCGGGTAGACACAGGAAACTATCAACTACATCCTGGTGTCCTCTTCTTCTTTTGCTCTTTTCTCTTTTCTTTTTCTCCTTTATTTATTCTCTTTGTCTGCCAGCCCCACCTATCCCTCTCCTGCCTAGCCATTTATCTCTTTATTAGACCAATCAGGTGTTTTATACAGGCAAAGTAACACAGCTTCACAGAGTTAAAAGAAATGCAACATAAAAGAATGCAACATATCTTTACATCATTCAACAAATATTCCACAGCTTAAACAAATGTAACGTATCTTAAATTAATATTCCACAACATGGTGGTACCTGGTAGTTCAGCTTTCCAAGCTCTGCTGAGTTTTCTGACATCTTACTGGCATATTCCAGTTGCTATACCTCAAACAATATAAGTAAATCAAACCTGAAATTCCCTATGCCAGTTTGTCAGGAATGATATAACAAAGAAGCCAGAACTGACTCTAATCAAGGGAGTATTACTAACAAGTATCATGGTGTAATCTATGGAGCAGAGACTTTTTATGTGACTTCAAATAATAGCACAATGTATCAAATGTATTTGTATTTAAATATAAAAAACACAATATACTTTTCACCATCAATTTTATCCACTAGCCATTCCTTAATATGACTCCATAAGAAAGTTGTTGGTTTCAAGTAACAGCAAACTCAGCACAGTGACTAAAGTAATAAAGAGAATGTGGTTCATTTAAATGACAGACCATAAAGTAGAAGAGACTCTAGGCATGAATAAAATATAATCAGTCAGCATGTCAGTCCTGCTGTGATCCTTCAGGCTGTCTCCTTTTCTCTGTGCCCTTCTCATCTGTAGGTAAACTTTATTAACATACAAATCAACTTCTTACTAGTAGTCCAGCCCATGTGAAACAAAAGATGGTGACTTTCCCAGCCTTTCAATCTATCTGATTTTTCTATATTTGGTCATAGGAAAATTCCTGAACCAATCCCTTTGGCCAAAGAGTGTATTGTTCCAATTGCCTTGCTTTAAGTTATACTTGTTTGTTTTTGTTTCCTCGAGCTAATGAGTAGAGTTATTATTGTCCCAGAAAACATGTGAAAAGCAAAGGAGAAGTCAGAGGCAATTGAATGATGACTGTGGCAGCAACCTAAAATGTCAAGTAAATGGGTGACAGGCGGGCAACAAAGAATCAACTGTGCCTTTCATTTGTCTAAGCAATCAGTAAATGTTGTGATGAAAAGAATCGAGCTCTCTTGGTGGTTGTCTTTCCACAAAAGCATCAGTTTGAAGGACTCTGCACACATGAACATCCTTGCACAACAGCGAGAAGAAATGGACTGAAGAAGTTAGGAAGGATAGTTTCTTGTTACCCTTCCTATCTTAGTGCCAAACTTAAGAAACATAGCAAGAATGGATTGTCAAATGGTAGCAGTGAGTGTGGTAGAAGGACATATGATCAAAGTTAAGTTATTAGAGTAAAATAACCTATAAAATGTCATTTGAAAGACTCAAGGTGCCCAAATATTATAGTGGATACATAAGAAATAAAAAACAGCTGAGTGTGGTGGCTCACACCTTTGATCCCAGCACTTGGAAGGCAAGGGTAAATTCCAGGGCAGCCAAGACTGTTACACAGAGAAACCCTGTCTCAAAAAACAAACAAACAAACAAATAACAACAACAACAAAACCCCAACCAAACAAATAAACAGAAATAAAACTGAAGCTGGGCATGATGGTATACACCCATAATCTTAGCATTAGGGAGGTTGATTCCAGAGAATTTCCATGTATTGTTTTGAATAAGAATGGTCCCCATAGACTCACATGTTTGAATTGTTTGAATGCTTGGCCCATAGGGAATGGCACTATTAGGATGTGTGGCCTTGTTGGAGGAAGTGTGTCACTGTGGAGGAGGGCTTTGAGATCTCTTATGCTCACACTATGTCTAGTATAACACAGTCTCCTTTTGCTGCTTGTAGATCAAGATATACAACTCTCAGCTCCTTCTCTAGCACCATGTCTGCCTGCATGCTACCATGCTTCCTGCCATGATGATAATGGACTAAACCTCTGAAACTGTAAGCCAGCCTCAATTAAATGTTTTCCTTTATGAGAGTTCGTGGTTATGGTGTCACCTCACAACAATAAAACCCTAACTAAGACACCTGGGGTATATACTGAGTTCAAGGCTAGTCTTACCACATTGTGGGTTTCTGTCAAAAGAAAAAAAAAATTAAAAATCACAGTGATAGTAATAGTACTAAATAGGTAAATAAATAAATAACACATTACTGGAGAAAATCACTTGACCACACACACAAAAATAAGACAGAGACAGAGGAGGAGAGAAACAAAGGGTATTTAAATACTGCAGAAAAACCATTAGTAAATGTAAGTACTAAATATTTATCTATTGATAATCACTTTGAATGCCAAATAGACTAAATTCTTCAATCAAAAGTCATATAATGGCAGAATGGCTTAGAATTTTCTTTTGAAGTTTTTTCATTAATTAAATTTTTACATTTATTTTACATACTGACCACAGTTTCACTCCCTCCTCTCCTCACATTCTCCCCTCACCCCTGCTTCCCTTTTATCCCCCTCCCCTCCACTCCTCCTCTGTCTCCATTCAGAAAGGGGCAGGCCTCCCATGGGAGTCAACAAAGCATGGCACATCAAGCTGAGGCAGGACCAGGCTCCTCCCCCTGCATTAAGGTTGGGCAAGGCAACCCAGCCTGGGGAATAGGTTCACAAAAGCCAGCTCAAGTGCCAGGAACAGGTCCTGATCCTACTGCTAGGAGCCCTACAAACAGATCAAGCTACACAACTGTCACCCACATGCAGAGGGCCTAGGTGCATCCCATACAGGCTCCCTAGCTTCAACGGAAGTTTTTTAATTAATAAAATTTATTTATTTTATATTTTTCAAATCATGTATCTTGATCCCATTCATTCCCAGTCTCTTCACATAGGCCCTCCACCCCTGCACAGCCCCTCCCCCATAAAACAAAATTCAAAAGAAAAAATTGAAGAAAATAAAATGAGAAAAATTTTTAAAAAGGGAAAGGGGATTAAAAAGATCATGGAAGCTACAGTGCTACCCAACAAGTCATGTTGTATACCCCTTGGTTCCTACATCTCTATTTGCAAGTGTTTATTGCAAAGAGTCACTGGTCTGGTTCAAGGCCCCTGGTCTCCACGACACATTCGATGCTGGGCCTCCACTAGGACTCTTTCTGGACACCCTGGGGATGCCCTGTGTTGTGGAGATCCTGAAGCTTTGGGTCTGCGGTTCAGGTCCCGTCATGTGCTCCAGCAGATCATTGATGGTAGATGGTAGATGCTGGAGTGGGCTAAGTCACAACCCTGGTCTGGGCCTGGGCAGCTGTAGAGTTGGTCCATGGCTTGAAATTTTTAAAGACTCAGCTGTATGCTACCCATAAGAGACTCCTTGTTGGGGAGAACACATAAATAGGAAGAAAAGGGTGTTACAATGAAAGTGAAAACTAAGGAGTAGAGAGATAGTTATATTTGTAGCAGATAAAATAGATATTTTGAAGTAAAAGTTTTGAGAAAGAGACCTAGAAGTCATTGTGTTACATAATGAGGAATGAGTCAATTCAGTAAGAAGAGAGAATATGTATGTGTATGCATGCACCCAACATTGAAGAACTTAATTGAATATACCAATCAAATATTCATGGATATGACAAGAAAGAGGACAGTACAGTTATAGCAGAGAACATCAACACTTCACATTCAGCAATGGACAGATCACCTGGATAGAAATTTAGTGAAAGTCTTTTAGGCTTGAACTAAACTCTAGACTCAATGGCCCCCAACATATAACTAGCAGGTAAAGAATGCAGATTCTTATCAATTCCATAGGATAGTCTTCAAACTGAAGAAGACTCAAAGTCTGTTAAGCATCTTTATTTACCACAATGAGGTACATACCATTAAGTAGAGATTCTTTAGACAATCTGTAAATATATGGAAATTAACCAACACACCACAGAAATACCAGGAGCCTGGTGTATAAAGAAATTAAAAGGGAAATTTAAAATATAAACACATGAAAATAGGACTACAACACATTAAAAAAAACTATGAGACATAGAAAATACAGTTCTTTTATGTGCATTGATGTTTTGCCTGCCTGTATGTCTGTGTAAGGGTGCCAGATCCACTGGAACCTCAGTTACAGACAGCTGTGAGCTGCCATGTGTGTGCTGGGAATTGAACCTGAGGGTCATACTGATGTAAGTGGCCTGCATTGTCACCTGAAGCCATGGTGATGTCTGGATCTATGCTGCTACCAAGGGCCATGTCTCAGTCCGGGGTTCTACTGCAGCCAAGGTCTGCATTGATGTCCATGGCCCATGTTATCACTGAAGGCCATGGCCTGTGCTGTAGCCTGAAGCCATGCTGATGTCCATGGGCTGTGCTGCCTCCTGAGCCCATACTGATGTGCGTGGCCTGTGCTATGATCTGAGGCCAAGTTGATGTCCATGGCCTGGACTGTCTCCGAGGGCCTTGTCTGTATTCTACTGCAGCTGGGGTTTATGGTGTCACCAGAAAACATGTAGAAGTCACAAACTGTGCTCCCGCTGACTATAAAGAGCAGGGAAGCTACTTTTGCAGTGGCATCAATGATTGCAGGCACAGTTGAGAGAGAGGAACATGGCAGGCTTCTGTGACAACCCCTATTCCATTGCATCCCCTCCCTCCAAAAGAGATGGGTAACAGCTTAAACAGGAAGCCATACAAGAGAACTCTCAGAAAGTGTGATAAGGATGCTGAGGTTGGCTCTCCTAATTGATGACTTCTGGTGGGGATTCGGAAGGGGAACGACTCAGTTCTACTTAAGGGGCAGGCCCCGGAGAGTTTGACCATGCTCCAGGGAGCATATGAATAACACACATTGGAGTTTTGTTTGTTTTTAATTTTAACTTTTTTAGGGGGTGAAGGTCACAAGGAAGGAGGAGGCAAACATGAAAGGACTGGGAAATGAGCGTGATTGGGATGCATGATGTGAAATTCCCCAAGAATCAATAAAAATATAAAAAAAAAAGAAAAAAGAAAAGAGAAACAGTTGTTGTGAAGGGGAAGTTTATAGAAATAAATACCTACATCAAAAGGACAAAAGACCTCTATTAAACAACATGCTGTTGTATCTTAAGTAACCAGGAAAAAAAGAACAAAATAAATGAAAAATCAATAAATGGAAGGAAATAAAACAATCAGATAGAAGTAAAAGTGCAGATTCAAAAATTAATTTCAAAAATCAATTAAGAGTAAGGATTGGATTTTAGAACAATTCACAAAGTTAATAAAAAATGTAGCTTGTTTAAGACAAAAAAGTTAGAAATATAAAGAGAGATAACTCAAATAAAATCAAAAATGATTAAAGGACACACTAAAACTGATGCAACAGAAATACAAGATCATAAGGGACTATTATCAGCAATTATACATCAGTAAGCTGGATGTCTTAAAAAATAGATGAAATGCCTAAGTATATAGAATTTACCAATATTGAATTATGAAAAAAAATAGAAAATCCAAGGAGGTTAAGAAAGAGAAATCTTCTATAAAGCAAATGGAAGAATCAAGAAATTCAAAAGTCAAACTGTAGAATGAAAGGAAAAATTTGCAAACTGTAGATCAGTAGAGTTAATGTCTAAGACATGTAAAAACTCAAGCTCAGTCGTAGGAGTTCATCTAATTAAGAAAATTGCATATCACCTGCATAGGCTTATCTCAGAAGATGAAAAACAGCCAGTAATCGTATGAAAAGATGTATAACACGGCACCCCCAACCTGTTAAAATGGCTATTATGGAAAAGTCGAAAGATAGTGCTATTAGAATATGGAGATAATTTTTGCACTCTTGATGGAAACATAAGTTAGTAAAGCTGTTATGAAAGTAGTATGGACATTTCTTTAAGCAATTTGAAGTAAAAATGCTATAAGATCCAGCAATCCCACTACTAGGTATATGTCCATTGGAAATAAAACCAAGATGACCAAGAGAATTCTACACTGCTGTGTTTAATGTAGCATTGTACACAATGGCCAAGATATAGAATCAGTCGTGTGGGTAGAGAAAATGTGAATATCTCTTCAGTAGAATGTTTTTCAGTCTTAAGGAGATCCTTCCATTTGCTATGATGTGGATGGTGCTGGTGGACATTGTGCTAAATAGAAAGGGGCAAGCACACACACAGAAAGGTATCACACAATTTTACTCATAGACAGAATGACAGCTACTAGAAACTGGCATGGTTAAGGTAGGAGAGTTTAGAGAGATGGAAAGGAGATAAAAATACAGGTAGGTGAAATCCAAAAATCACTTATAAACTAAGGTGATTATAGTTAATCAAAATATTCTTGAAAAATTCCAAGGGTGAACCTTTAAATGTATTCACCACACCACATAGAAACTCTATAAGGTATAAAAGAGGCTAATTATCTGGCTGTGGTCATTTCATAATGCACACACTTCAAAATACCTTGTTACATATGATAAATATAAATTTACCTGTCAATTTTTAAAGAAGAAGAATAAAAAGAAATTTGCATCTGAACTACAAATTTCTCCACTGCTTCTGACTTTCTTAGTTATCACAAGTCCATTTTGTGATGACTATTATTTCATGGTTGGTGCATGTGTAATAAGATTAAGGAAAATTTCTTTACCATCAACAAATGGTTCGAACATGTCATCACTGTGACTACTTTCTATAATAAAAATAATAGTAAAATGTTACTGAATAAATTAGCCAAGACAAGATCCCAGCAACTTCAAAAATATTATATATCACCACTCCTATAAATAAGTTGGTGACAGTGAGGTACAGATTAGCCCCTTTGCAGATTTGAAAATGAAACAAACAAACAAACAAACAAAGTAGCAAATTATCAGGAACCAAAATAAAAGATCCCAAAACAGAACTGCAGGGGACTAGAACAGAACATCCTGAAATATGGCTGTAGGGAGCAGAATCTGAACTGCCTTTTGCGGAAGTATTATTTTGAGCTGATTATTTTAAGAAACAACATACTAAGGAGAAACTTTGAGAAGAGAATGAATCCATCCTTCAGAAGGGAAATAATTTGCACTTATAAAGGAAGTCACCAGTTGTAAAAGCATCTGAGTACCAAGACAAAAGGTTGACTCTAAATCACCAGGTTCCCCTTTTTAACAAAATTATTTATTTTACTGTGTATATGTGTGTGTGTGTGTGTGTGTGTGTGTGTGTGTGTGTGTGTGGTGTGTGTGTGTGTGTGTGTGTGTGTGTGCGCGCGCGTGCCTGTAGGAGTTTGGTCTCTCCCTCTACCCTGAGTTCTGGGGATCAAACTCCAGTTACCAAGTTTGGGATGCAAGCGCTTTTACCCACCGAGCTATCTCACTGGCCCTAGAGATGCTTCTTAATACAGAAAGCACTGAGTTGAATTTGCAGAACAAAACTTACTCTTGTGTACATACTGCTTGTTACTTTTACAAACTAAGTATTCCCTACTTCTTTTTTCTATTACTTAAAGTGATATTTTTAAATTAAACTTTATTATTAAAAAGTTCAAATAAAAAAATTACACATGGAAATTAGTGAGACACAAAACTCTACAACTCAATGAATTTCTATACAGTTAGAGCAGTACATTGCATTTTATACATTCTGATTATATTGCTCTTGTTACTACCAAGTGTAACTACACATACCTTGTTGGGGTTATTATGGTGATTAGATATAATATATCTAAACCTTTGAAGAGTATTTGTTACTATTATTACTCAGAGTACTAAAGAACAAACTAAGAAGTATCCTATGTTTTTGACATCAAAAAGTGAGTTGGCTTCCTGCCTGTAGATACAATGTAACCAGCTTGTTTATGTTCCCTTTGCCAGGACTTCCCTACCATAATAGACTGTACCTCCAAACTATGAGCTGAATTAAACTTTTCTTTCCTTAAATTACTTTTGGCAGGTGTTTTACTGCACCAATGGGAAAATGACGAATGTAGTCACTGTGTGCATTTTCCTCGCTATAAAAGCCTTTTGTCTAAGTTCCCCATGATGGAGTTTGTGTTCAATACGTTTCTGTCTTCCCATATACCAGTCTTTTAATAAACACAATTCCTACCAATTCTAGTTCCTGAAATATTGGCCATCAATCAGTGAGGAGTCCTGGCCTTCACCTGGGAACATGATAAGGTCATGAATGAAATTAAGTGAGTAAGTTCTTGCACATGAGCACGAGTTTATTCCCATCCCTACAGGACTTTAAGTCAGGATTCTCCAAGAACAGTTGAAAGATGCTCGGGAACCTTAGGGAGAGTATGTGTGATTTATAATATAAAGTTGGCCGAATATAGTCATGCATGACTGTAATTCCAGCACTCAAGTGACTCAGGCAGTTTGGTTGCAGATTTGAGGCCATACTGGACCATGCAGCATATATACATATATATGTATAGAGATACAGATATAGAGATATAGATATAGATATATCACATCACATATATATGCCACATACATACACACAATATATATATATATCATATCAAAATCACTTTTGATGATGAAATTAGTGAGTGAAATTGGTCAGAAGAAGAGGAGGAGAAAGAAAAAAAAACAAGATGCTATTCTTAGGAAAAGCATTCTAGGAACAGATACTAAATGACAATGAGCCTTGTCCAAAACAAAACTAGGCAAGCACACAAGAAAAGAAGAAAAACAAAAAGGGAGTCATCTTATCTTTGAAGAAAGAATTGTCTCGGAAATAGTTTAAAGAGTGCTCTGTAATTTAAAGTTATCCAGCATGAATTAATACAGGCTTGCTTTTGCCTTTGGGTGATGAAGATTCCAGGGCAATACTGACTAGAAGAAGCCAGAAGACACTGCAAAACTTCCTGGTTCTAAATGGAAATTATATACAAACTCGGGTGCCACAGTGTATGTCCACTGAGACAGACAGACAACACAACAGGCAAAGCATATTTAACTCACAGACATGCAGCAACAAGAATAATCAGATGCTTAAGATCCCCAGCCAACCGAATTAGTAGCCCAAGGCCAAGACAAGATGCACAGGATAGATGGACACTTTTCTGTGCATACTTTGTTTCACACCACAGCTGAAAGCACTCTCTCCAGGGTGTTATAGCCTAGACATCACTGGGATCACTGAGTAGCCTTCACGGAAAAAAAAATGAACACATCATATACTGTTGCAGATATTCCCTTCTTCTTTCAGGATATTGCATTCCTGATTTATCCAGCCCAAGAATTGCAAGCGAACAGAAGTCCTAGGTCAGTCAAGGTAACCTGGGAACTTTCTTCTTGCAAACTCCTGCTCGAAAGTCCCACTCTGCACTCTGCATGCTTAAGCCTATGAGGCACTGAACATATCTGCTTAAGGTAAAGAGTTATCTTTGATGGGGACAAAATCACAAGTGTTGCCTTGATTCTTTCTGTCTGCTATAAACACCATATATGAGGTGGTTTATAAATGATGAATGCCACCGGTTTTAGAGGCTAGCAACTTGAGGATCAAACAGTCAGGTGTTTTTAAATTCGGTGCCTTGTGGGGCTCATTTTCTCATAGATGGCGCCATCTTGCTATCTCTTTGTGTGGTAGAAGGTGTAAATAAGCTCCTGTACACACTTTTGTTGGGTTTTCATCCCACACACTAGTTAAGCAATCTACCACTGAGCTATGGCCACAGTTCCTTAATGTGGCTTTGTAAAGAGTGTGAAGCAAAGGACCCAGATAAGATATGCCCAATTCCTGATGCAGAGAAACTATGTGATAAGAATGTTATTTTAAGTGATTTATTTTGAGGCTACTGGTTATACACGATTAGATGCCTAATACATTAAAGTCTAACCTTAGATATAAGCCAAATTCACTGCTCTCAAAGACAGACAGCCCCACTCCGCCATCAACAATCATGCAATACTTTTCAATTTTACTGGAAGTAAAAACCAAGATACTTAAATCAAATGCCAGTGTTGTCCTACACGATCACCATTCCTGTTTGTTCTCTGACTTAATCTTTTGTGAGTCTTCATTATCTTTGCTTCAAAATAGCCTCTTGGTCATTCTGGAACATGAGCATGTGCCCCCTCACTCAGAGTTTCTGCATTACACTTTCACCTGAGGCTTTCTCCAGACACTTATGTTGTGGTGGTTTCAATGAGATGCCTCTAAAAGTCTTGGGCACTTGAATATGTGGCCCCAGCTCAAGTTGGTGGCAGTGCTGTTTGGATAGGCTTAGGAAGTGCGGCCTTAGTGGAGGAAGTATATCACTGGGGACTGGCTTTGAGATTTAAAAGATTTGCACCATTCCCAGCTTCCTTTCTCTTCTTCCTTCTTGAGGTTGTAGGTATGAGCCTTAGGAAGGCCACAGTGTCTTTTTCCACCATCATGGACTCTTATCCCTCTGGAACTGTAAGCCCAAATAAACTTTTTCTTCTCTGTGTTGCCTTGGTCATGGTGCTTTATCACAGCAATAGAAAAGTAACTAAGACACATGTGGTTTGCTCTTCCCTGTTTAGTCTCTAATCAGAGGTCTCCTTGTTAGCCAGGCCTTCACTGGCCATCTTATAGAAAGAAGCAATTATTTGTCCATTGTAATATCTGTCTTCCTTTCTTACTATGTTTCCTCTCCACTGACCAATGCCTTCACTTATACATTTCTGTCTGTCCCTCCATTCTCTATCAAAATGAAAACTACAGGAAGGAAAGAGCTGATGGATATGCCGCTGGTACTCCCAGCATCAGAACAGAGCTCAACATACAATAAACATGGAGTAAATGCATGCCAAACATATGAATGGACTCGTGGTCCTTTAGCAGTAGAACTGGTACCCGTGACAGCTGTAAACATTTCACAGGGGAAATGAGGATGGTACAGGATTTTACTCAGAAGCTGTGCAGCACATAACACACAACCAACCACAGGAACATGAATTACCATTAACATCCCACCATTGGTTAGGAGACAGAGCAAAATTATAATTCAGTGCTATTATAAACTAGTAATTTTTCACATAAAGAAAAAAATCTCTTCCATAATCACAGACTGTACCCCTAACCTTGGCTAATCATCTTGCAAATGCATGTGATTAGTCACAGTGGGTAATGGGAGAAGGAGTGCCAGGAGCTGGGGCGGCACAATCCATCACCCACACAGGGGAAATAACTCAGATTTGGTGCCCTACTAATGGTGGGTCAGTAGCATCAATTCTGTTCTTGAAGGGCAATCCAAACCAAATTCCCTAAAGTGCACCAAAATTTGGATAACGCCTCTCTGCTAAAAGTAGCGTTATCTAGCAAAACAACAGATTTAGCATTAAGACAATTTGTAGCAGTTGGGAAAGCAACAGAATTAAAAGCATAAAAATAAATGGTGCAAGACAATCTTGGTGCTTTAAAAAAAAAAGTCCTAACTATATAGCTACATCTATGTAAGGGGGTAGTGTTTTATCAAAATGTTATGAAACCTTACTCATTGGTTTATGGAACCTAATAATTTGTTTGAAATTGTCCTACAGCACGGGTACCATAAATTGAAACCAGGTAGAAAGGTGAGTTATATTGCCCCACATGGAATCATTGTTGCATCAATTCTTGCTGCAATGTTTTTAGGCTAGAAATCTGAGAGAGGCACCTTCTCAGGAATTGAATGCATAAATGTATCAATAACCAAGATTTATCAGGAATGCAAAACTAAATATATAAAGATATCTAAATTCGTGAAAGAGGACAGAATGGCTTTTTTCAAGGGAGAGATTGCTGTTTGTACACATGCATATCCAATTCTCTCTTCTCTCTCTCTCTCTCTCTCTCTCTCTCTCTCTCTCTCTCTCTCTCTCTGTATGTGTGTTATAATGCTAAAAGGTGACAGCACACTAAAATATTTCTATTTGGTCTTCTTCAAGTTAAAAAGGGCCCAATTTTTAAAAAAGGATTCTGGCTCAAGATAGTGGAAAAGATAATAAAAAAGGCACAGAACCACTTTAAGTGAATTTAAGTCTCCAAGACCAAGCAAATTACATCCTCGGAAGCTGAGGGAATTTGTAGATGGAATCTCAGCACTGTTATTTGGGATGAAGAATGGTATAGAAGCCAGAAACTTGAAGTAGCCTTATGCTGCTGCTTTTTACATGGTATGAAATACATAATGTTTGCTAGGGATAGCCACAGGCAGCATTCAAGACTAAATTTTGAAAACACACTTTAAACACCTAGGAAATGAAACAGTGGTTCTGCCCTGTGATGGTTTATGCTGATTGTCAACATGACAGGTTCTACAGTCACATTGGAGACAAATCTCTGGGCAAGTCTGTGAGGGATTATCTTGAATAGATTAACTGAGGTTGGTCGACCTACCCTAAGTAGCACCTATCCCTAAGCTAAGGTCCTACACTCCGTGAAAAATCGAAAGTGAACCAAACTTTAGGACTCATCAATCTGCTTTCTGATATGGCCACGATGTGACAGGCTGCTCATGTTTCTGCAGATAGGACTTCCCCTCCATGGGAGACAGCATGTTTGTCCTGAGCTAGAACATCTCTTCCTTTCTTAGGCAGCTGTTGTCAGGGATGTTGTCACAGCAGAGTGTGACATCATTAACACATGCATCAGTAAAGTGCTTCTAACCCACGGTCAGGACAGAACTAGTGTGTGCTGCTGTTGCTTTGAAATTGTTCTTTTTGCTTTTTATATAAGAAGGAGCCGATCTGGAGGAAGAGGCTCTCTGAACATCAGAGTCAGGAAGCTGAGCATAGCATGGAATTCAGGCTAGATTCAGGCTCTACCACCCTACCACCTTCTTCCTGATCGACATTGTGGAAAACATTCTCTGTCTCTCTGTCTCTCTCTCTCTGTCTCTCTCTCTGTCTGTCTCTGTCTCTCTCTCTCTCTCTCTCTCTCTCTCTCTCTCTCTCTCTCTCTCTCTCCTTCCTTTCTATCCTGTCTCCTCCTTCTCTCTTTACTATTTACTCATGACTGTCTCAAAAATGATTTTGAAGAGAGATTTATTTTATTTTTTATGTGTGAGTGCAATTGTGTGTGCATGTGTGTGTGTGTGTGTGAACTAACACATACATTAGGGTGTCTGTGGAGGCCAGAAGAGAGCATCAAATTCCCTAGAACTAGAGGCACACTCTGTCCTCTGCAGGGGAAGAAACTGGTGTTCATTGCTTAACTCTCTATCTCTCCCATTCCTCAAAGGCTTTTGTAAAGATCTCAGGGACAAATCAAAGTAAAAAGCAAAGCAAAGCCCCCTTGTACCATTTCTAACACATACCTGGCTTAGTGACGTGAGTCAGTGGAAACACTCCATGTCTAGAAGTCTGTAATCCCTCGGAGAAAGACTTCAATCTTGGCCTGTATTCTGATTCCTCCTGTTAACCTTATTGATGGGAATAGCAGAAGGAAGTAAGTCTGTCCAGCCCAGACCCTCTTCTTGACTCTTTCAGAGCCAGCTTATTGCAAGGACACAATCATTCTTATAACAGCTGAAGCAAAGTAGACAACTTTTCAGGACAGGTTTGATTCATGCTAGGAGGGGGTACTTGGTTGTCCAATACTGCCTGTCTTGGTTAGGGCTAGTATTTCTGTGATAAAGCATCATGACAAAAGCAACTTGGGGATGAAAGGGTTTATTTGTGTTACATCTCAACATCACAGTTCATCATTCAGGTAAACTGAATGAAAATGGCCCACATAGGCTTATAGGGAATGGCATTATTTGAAAGGATTAGAACATGTGACATTGTTGGAGTGGGCGTGGCCTTATTAGAGGAAGTGTGTCACTGGAGGTGAGCTTTGAGGTTTCAGAAGCCCAAACCAGGCCAAGTTGCTCACTCTCCCTAACTTCTGCCTGAGGATCTGTATATTGAACTCTCAGCTACCTCTCCAGTACCATGTGTGCCTGAGTGCCACCATGATGATAATGGACTAAACCTCTGAAATTGTAAGTCAGCCCCCATTAAATGTGTTCCTTTATAAGAGTTGCCCTTGTCATGGTGTCTCTTCAGAGCAATAGAAACCCTAGCTAAGACAATTATCAAAGGCAGTCAGGACAGTAACTCAAACAGGGCAGGAACCTGGAGGCAGGAGCTGATGCAGAGGCCACAGAGGGGTACTGCTTACTGGTTTTCTCCATATGGCTTTCTCAGCCTGCTTTCTTATAGAATCCATGACCACCAGTCCAGGATGGTACCACCCACAATGGACTCAGCCCTTCCCCATCAATCACTAATTAGGAAAATGCCCTACAGGCTTGCCTACTGCCTGATCTTGTGAAGGTATTTTCTTGAGGTTCTCTCCTCTCAGACGACTTTACTTTGTGTGAAGTTGACATAAAACTATCCAGCACATTGCCTGTGACTGCATAGACAAAACTACTGTAGAAAGGTATCTGTAAGGACTCTAGAGGTAGATTAAACCCAACTTAGCTTTATCAACACAGAACTTGATATTCTAATTCTATCACAAACTGATCCCTAGGTTTCTCTCACCTTGTGGCCAGTTTAGGGTTGAATCTCAGTTCCTTAAATGTCAGAATCTCCTACTGTGTTCTGATAAAGAAAATGGTGAAGTGTATGTTATTGATTAAGTAATAAATGTTATAATGATCATTGATACTTCAGCCATAGAGGCCTAACTTTTTCACAGGTACTAGCCTACGTATCCTTTTCAACAGCCACATGAAGAAGCAGTTATCTTAATGTCCCATTTCACAAATGAGGTGGCTAAGTGACTTAGTTTTTCCTTGGGAGTTTGGCCACAAGGACACAAAAATCTAAATAATATACCTCAATATATGTATATATACATATATATGTATATACACACACATATACTTATTTTTCTTTCTAGAGCTTCAGAATTGCTTTCAAATTATTAAAAATTCTTTAAATAGTATTGCTTGAGTATACCAGATTTGACCTTTTGAATGAACCAATGAGACAACTAATGAATTTGGATGTTAGGAATAGCTTCTAAACTAAATGTACAGAGATATATTTTCAACTTTATGTTACAAAAGTTTTCAAACTTATATGAAATTAGACAGTATAGTTTATGCTAAAATGGCATGCATCCATCTCCCCAATTCAAAATGACCTACATTGAGGCTAATCTTATGGTACGTATAAGCCAGCCCTATCTCACAACCACTGTGAGACAATTTAGTACTAGTAGTAGATAGCATAACCTTTCACACATAAAAAATAAATTTGACCTTAAAACAGAGAAGAGTGATGTCCTAAAAAGGTACAAGCACATAAGAGCTATCTGTATTCTAGAACCAGCAGACCTGCAAGCATGGACAGACTTGACATCATATTTATAATATGATAGACAGTTACTTTTCTGTTTATATTTCTGAGATAAAACACCGTGATCAAATACAACTTAAGGAAGAAAGAGTTTCTTTTGGCTTACAGTTCCATAGGGATAGGAGTCCATGCTGGTAGAGTGGAGACATGAAGGCTGGAACAGGAAGCTAAGAGCGCTCACACCCTCAAACTGCAAGTGCAGAGATAGCCAACTGGAAATGGCATGAGTCTTTAAACTCTCAAAGCATGCTGGGATGATCTTCCTGGGAGAACATAAATTGAGAGTATTGGCTCCATAGGAAGGCTTGAGGTATCTTCACCAACAGTTATGGGGAGGATCTTTTTTGCTATTGTATATAATGCAGACTGCACAGATGCCGTGAACTGAGTTCTTGGCAAAGGAAGAGGAGAGGACACACAGCCATCTGCATACCTCCAAAGCCCATTTGAGCGAATAAAACTCAGTCTGTTTCCAATTAGCTTCACAGCCTCAGGTGCCGGGCAGTTGCTTTGCCTCAGATGTCTTCAGCAGAATTTCTCACGCAGGGAAAGCAAGGGGAGGTGTGTCAGTTGAGCGAGAGATTACAGTGTGTTTGTCACCTAAGGAAGTTTTGTGACTTTCAGGGGTCTGCCTATTAGCTTGAGGTTCTTTTTCTTTAACTTGACATTAGATTTTTTTAAATTTTATTTTTGAGATTATAATAAAGTCACATTATTTCTCCTTTTTCCGTTTTCTCCCTCCAAACCCTACCATAAAACCCTCCTTGCCTTCTGTTAAATTCATAGTCTCATTTTCATTAACTGTTACTACATGCATATGCATACACATGCGTATATATTCCTAAATGTTACCTGCTTAGCCTGTATAATGGTGCATGCATGCAAATTTTCAGGTTTCTTCATTTTGGAGGTAGCGCAGCATGCCCAGATACCTGTGTGGAGGTCAGGGGACAGCTCGTATGCATTGGTTTTCTCTCTCTCTGTTATGTGGGTTCCAGATTGTTGAACTCATGTTGTCAAGCTCGGTGGCAAATGTCTTTTCTTACTAAGCCATTTCACCAGCCTTTGAGGTCATCTTTGAAAATAACTAATACAAGTGGTGGTGGTGCACACCTTTAATCCCGCACTTAGGAGGCAGAGGCAGAGACAGGAGGATCTCTGTGAGTTCAAGATCAACCTGGTCTACAGAGGGAGTTACAGGATAGCAAATGCTACACAGAGACACCCTGTCTCCAAAAAACCTAAAAAAACAAAAACCTAAAAAAAAAAAAATTAACAAATACCTTGGACAGCAATGGGCCTCTAATGTCTACCCCTCCCCACCACCCCACCTAAGCTTGCTATGTTGCCCTGGCTGGCCCGGGACTCACTATGGGGCTTTGGCTGACCTCAGATTTGTGAGACTCCTCCTGCTTCAGCACTCAGTGTGCCAGGGTCACAGTCATGTGCCACCATGCCTGGTGCTACAATTGATAGCTGTTCCCTTAAATCCAAGAAGCACTCACTCTGTTTCACCTTAAAGCCATACGCACAGCTCCCAAACTTATCCGCTCTCAGTGTGAACCGCAGCTCCCTTTGCTTCTGCCATCCCCGGAAGGGCTGTGATTTGCTCCACTGTAGCTGATCTCACCCGAACCAGTATAATGGGGGAACATACCGGTTGCTATGAGACACCGGGATTTAATGTATATGTTTCTTAAACTTAATTCCATCCCATACCTTCCACACCGAAGTCGTTAAAAGAGGCTAAAGAAGGGCAAGTACGGGGTGGGTGAGAACGAGTTCTCTCGGGATGTGGCTGTCACCTTGTCAGTCAGGGAGTTCTCGTGAGCTTCAGGAATCTACTAATCTGAGGTCTGAATCTGCAGGTTATGAACCAAATTAAGTTTTCCTAGAGTTCATATGGTGACATCTTTACTCCCAATTGTGAATGTATACGGAGACATGACCTTAGAGATGGTAACTAAGGGGTTAAATTGAGTTCTAAGAGTAGCACTCTGACCCAATAGGCTCAATGTGCATATAAGAAGATCTCTCTCTCTCTCTCTCTCTCTCTCTCTCTCTCTCTCTCTCTCTCT
>CABHPP010122259.1:4888-14891 GCA_902168425.1 Peromyscus attwateri | reverse complement strand
TCTCTCTCTCTCTCTCTCTCTCTCTCTCTCTCTCTCTCTCTCTCTCTCTCTCTCTCTCTCTCTCCAGCCTTCTCTCCCTTTCTTCCTCCCTCCTTCCATCCATTCTTCCCTCTTTACATTTCTCCTACCTCCCTCTTCTCCTTTTTCCATGTGAGGACCTACTGAGAAACCAGCACCCTACTGTTTGAAAGACAGGAAGATGCCAATGCACTGGTATTTGATCTTGGACCTGTCAGCTTCCAGAACTGTGAACAAATAGATTTTTATTGTTTAAGCCATTGAGTCTATGTATTTTGTTGTGCTATCCTGAGCTGATTAGGAGAATACACTATTATCAATCAAAGTCTTGGAGACTTTAATTATTTATCTTCTGGTTGGTGATATGGTAAAATTACCTCTGTAGAAGATCCCATATTTAACCCATATTTCAAAGGAAGAAAATAGTGAAAATATGAAACAGGGAAAGAATGATCCCAGGTCCTCAGAACAAATTGGTTTTATATAAAGAATGCGTTCTGTGGAGAAATAATGTTGATTTTCTGAAAGGCAGGCATCAGAACATCTTGAGTGTAAACCAGTCAAAGGAATTTGCAAGAACTCTTTACTTAAATATATGGCAGATAGCCTGGGACAAATCCAAAGAATGAAACAACTGTAAAAATAAAAACGTTGTACAGGAATCTGGCTGACTAGATAATATTGGTTCAAGGTCATTTCAGGCTAAGGGCTCCTGAGCATTCAATGTGCAATTCAAAAATCCATATTGATTTTGCAGGCTGATACCAAAAGAAGAACTTCGTGTGTTAAATTCCCTCTCAAAATGGTTCTAAGTGCTTATAATTACATTTCAAACATCTGCTGCAACAATCACAGCTCCGTGCTGGTTTTTGCAACACAGATTGACTGACAGCATCTCGACTGACAACAGTTCTGATTCAGCTTCAGCTTGAGTTGGGAGAATTTGCAGTTGGGAGCCTTATCTGAACTGTCACCATTATGTCTTATCACCCTCAAGCAAATAGCCATTCCTGGATGGTACTCGCCGCTACGATTGCCTTAAATTAGAATGTTGGCGGGGTGAGACGTCAGGATTTGCCAGTATGGTTGCCCCATAAAGTTTAAAATTTTCATTTTGAACAATTGGAATTTAATCTTCCAAATTAGTTGTTGGGGTAGGTAGTCTAACAGGTGGTGACAGCGCAAGTGAAGCCCTGCCCTGATGGTCAGTCAACCTACTATCCATGTATACCGAACCCACTAGTTTCTGCTGTCATTTTCCTGTTGACGTGGATGGAGGGGGTCACAATAAAGACTGTCACTGCGGGGACCAGATGGCTCATTGGAATAAAACCATTTCTCTTACAAACCTGAAGACTTGGTTTTCATCCCTGCATCTCACAATGGAGGAGAAAACTGACTGCTGAGAACTGTCCCCTGAGTTCCTCGTGCATGCTGTGTGTAGTATGTGCACCGCCCCCCCCACTACTGCTGTTACGACTACTGCTGTTGCTGCTACTACCACTACTACTAAAAGTAATAATAATAATAAGCAGAGTTTTAAAATAAGAATAACATACAATTTCATGTCAGAATTATATGGAAGTACAATTTCGGTGTTTGTAAACTGAGTCTGACATGACATGAGAGGCACTGATTTGTTCATGCGCCGTTTCCCATCCGTTTTATCACAGTAGTTGCAACCGAAACCATACCGCCTCAAAGGCCCTCGTACGTACCATCTGCTCTTTGCATACAATGTTTGCTGATTCCTGCTGGATAATCCATGAGACAAAGGCAACTCCCTTGGAAAGGCAGCCCTAATTCTTCACCTGTTGCCCCACCCCCACCCAAAGAAAAAAGTTTTGCTCCAGGGAATGTTTACAAAAAGACTAGCCTAGATGTTTAAGAGACACAAATGGGCAAAAGTCGGCCCCAGTTCAGTGACTGATGCATGAGGTATTCCTCCGTTGTGGCTTGACGACTCTAGAATCTGGAGAAGCATATCAGATGAATTTTTAGCTTCTTCTCTCCAAGACCCAATAGAATGTGCCAAGGGCTGAAGGGGACTCAGCTAAAGTCTTGTGTTTTTAGGTAACTCAGAGGCAAGCTCACAAAAGGTTGTGCCATCAAAGGGGACTCAGCTAAAGTCTTGTGTTTGTAGGCAACTCAGAGGCAAGCTCACGAAAGGTTGTGCCACCAACTGCGGAAGTGTATGTTAAACCCTGAGTGGGGATGTGCAGCAAAGTTTGCAAAGGAGGGAGAATGTCTGCATGTGGCGTGGATGAGGATAGTTATGTGCTTTTGATTTCAGCTTTATTTGTTCCTCTCCTGAGCACGTTATGCCAGAAACATAGAGGAGCTCATTTATGTCTTTCTACAATGCCAGAATTTGTTGACTAACAAGAAATTCATGAGTATTGACCATTTCAATAGCAGTGATTTGTCTTAAAATCCACCTGCCTTGGTAGCCTGGCTGAGGCGACTGCAAGTTTCATCTTAATTACTAGGATTAACTCATATCACACACCACATAGCACAGGGTGAATATACATATTCATGTATATTACATATGGGTTGCAGAATGGATACAATTTAAAGAGGAGGCTGCAGTGGCATTTCAGAGGTTTCGGAAGTAGGTGGAGAAAGAGTTTGGATTGATGAGATAATGAACCAACCAGGGCAGCGAGGGAGTTGCTGCTGGAGCAGCTGGAGATGGTTTGAGAGTGAAGTTGCAGAGTTCATGGGGGAGGTGAAAGACCGGAGCGGGGAAACAGGGGTCAGGTCAGGTCCAGGTCCAGAATGGCAGGTGGTTGAGGAGGCTGCTTTAACGGCAGAGTACCAAAATGAGTTGGGGAGTTCTCGGTCCTTGAGGCCCACAGCGGACACCAGATGACAAGTTGGCATTACGCCATGCTATTGAAGGTTTAGGTGTTCATCACTTTATGGCATCTAGATGAAGGAGTCACACCCTGTCCTCTACCTGGTGTGTCTGATAAGTTCTTGGACTGTTGTTCCCGATGTGATTGTAATATGCCCGTGTGTGCCCAAAGTCTTAACTCACGCCAATAAACTTATCGGGTGGCTCCTGTTCTCCTCCCAGGAATAAGTCATTTATCAGCCTGTGCTGGAGAGGTGGTGCCTGGCAGATGGTGAAGTCTCTGGGCCCACCTAGGGCCTATCGTCATTCTTTTCTCTGAAATGGAGCCGTAAGCTGCTTGTAATATGCGGTCTCCTAGGGCAGTGCACAGCTGGAAATCCCACTTCATTTTATACACTACTGGAGTAACCCAGAGTAGAACACAGCCTGATCTCAACAGTTTCTGTGCAGTTTAAACTGGTGTTTGGCTCCTCCTAAAGGCAATTTAAGAGTGGTTAATTTAAAATGATTTTTTGTTCCTGATAAACAAAGGGTTTTTTTTTTTTAATCTTATTTGTCACTAAGGGATCTCATTAACTCTGCAAAAATCAGATGATCACAGGGATTAACTCTCAACCCCTGTTACATCATCAACTGTGAAATGCCACATGTGGGCTTCATTCTTCATTTTTTTTCCTCCTTTCTTCACCGCCAAATCCTTCTCTGTTTCCTCCTTCTCCTCTTCCAATAGTTTAAAGTGCAGGGTAGAAAGTAGCAACTCAATTTTGCTTTCTCTTTTAATTTTTCTGCCTAGGAACCTCATCTACACCCGTGACTCCAAATCAAAGTTTTGCACTCCATTTTAAAAGAACAAATAATTCGCCTGCTTATGCTGAAAACCTCAGGCTCTTTTAACTGCTGCCTTGACGTATAACCACTGGCGTGAAAGTGAACTGAGGTTCAGCATGTCCCGACATAATCCTCCGATGAGAACGGTCTTCCTCCAGGGGTCTTTCCTAAGAGAATGTTGTCATCAATCACTCAGGCAAATCAAGACACCAAATGTGTTCTTGTCCCTCATTCCCTCCACTCAGCCACAAAAATGAGCCCGCGGTTTTCCGAAACACTACAGGATTCAGCTATATCCACTTTTTTTCTCATCTTCATCCCCACCGTCCTACTTTAGATTGTCTAAATTTCTTTTCTGTAGCTACAAGTTCCTAATCACTCCTAAAACCCACCCTCGTACAGTTCCAAGTTCCATTTCCCCCTGGAATCTCACTCCTGAGCCCAAAGAAGCAGATGACATGTAACTTTTGTTGCTTTACAGCCTTCAATGGCTTCCAAATATTATTAAGATATGTGTATCTGTATGTGTACATGTGTAATATATGTGTATACATGTGTGTACATGGTATTTGTGTGTATGTAGTGTATGTGTGTGTATTCATATATGTGCACATGTGTACATGTGTGTAGTGTATGTGTGTGTACATGGTACTTATGTGTATGTAGTATATGTGTCTGCATATGTGTATTCATATGTGCGCATGTGTATGTGTGACCATGGTACATCTGTGCATGTGTGTACATGTGTGTATAGAGTATATATGCGTACATGGTACCTGTGTATGTACTACATGTATATTCATATGTGCACATGTGCACACATGTGTGTACTGTATGTGTGCATGTATGTATATGGTACTTGTGTATATATAAGGTATGTGTGTGTGTGTGTGTGTGTGTGTGTGTGTGTGTGTGTGTGTTCATGTGTGTGTGCATTTTCTAGAAAAAGATCCAGGCCTTTGTGCATGACATTCTTTTGTTTTTCAAAACATTCTTCTTCTTTTTCCTTTTTTTTTTTTTTTTTTCTTCTTCTTTTGGTTTGTTGAGATAGGGTTTCTCTGTGTAGTCCTGGCTGTCCTGGAACTCACTGTGTAGACCAGGCTGGTGTCGAATTCACAGAGATTTGCCTGCCTCTGCTTCTCGAGTGCTGGGATTAAAGGCATGTGCCACCACACCCACTCAAACAATTTCTTACTAACAAACTTGTTTTCTTTTTTGTCTTAAAGTGTATAGGTGTTTTGCTTGCATGTATATCTGTGCATCATCAGTGTACAAGCTAGAAGAGGGCATCAGATCTCTTGGTACTGGAGTTAGAGACAATTGTGAGCTGCAATGTGAGTACTGGGGATTGAGTCTGGGTCTTCAGGGAGAGCAGCCAGTGCTCTTAATCCCCAAGTCATCTTTTAACTCGAAGTATATTTTCTTATATATTAAAAATATATATTGCATTTCTTTAAAAGTCAATTTGTCTTTTGATTTCCTGTGGCTGATTTTAAATTTTCAACAGATTAAATGTATCAAGTTGTAGCTTACTGCAGTATAACGTACATATACACAAAACTTGTATGATTATATATGCATATGTAGAAATGCTTTTTAAAATGTTAAACTCATATTTTTTGTATTTAGTTTTTGTCTCTGCTTTGGAGGAGAGGAACTAGGAGGAAAGATGTGAGCAATTATAGCTGGTGACTTTTAAATGATCGTTATCCACAGCTGAAGGAATTTAAAACTCTCACGGTAGCAACGAAGTCAGTGCTTCTTTATTCTCTCCGATGACATCACTTCACAAAGCAGCATCCAAGTTTTCTCTTCATTTAATTTGTTCTCAACACTCAACTGAGGATTGAACTGAGGGCTTTGCACATGCTAGGCAAATCCTCTACCCCTGAGCTATACTCTAGCCCTCTTAGCACTCTTTGAAAGAATGATTTGCTCATGGTAGACTTTGGACAAAAATGATCATTAGTCCAATAAAAGAAATGAATTAAACACAATACTTAAAATAATATTCATAGTTTATGTGCATTTTAAAAAGCAAGTAAATTTTTTTTAAAAACATAAATTAAAGCTCACCTATGTCTTTGTCATCCAGATTTAACCATTTTTGTTTTTATTTTTTTCTGTCTGTTTTTTTGTCTATGTCATTTGCAAGCTAATAGGAATGAGAACAGGATGGCAGACAGCCTTTTTTGTTTTGTTTTGTTTTCTGTTACTATCAGTGATCTATTTGGAGAAACTTTTCTCCCTCCAGCCTGCCCCTGTTCCAGCAAGGGTACATTTAACCCATCTCTACCTTCCCTCTTCAGGCATGTATGCCTCAAGACAGATCAATCATAACCCTTATCAGCGTGCTGGAATGTGCATTTCTGCTTTGTTTTTATTTTACCTTGTCAGGGGATTTTAGAATGCGAGGACACTGTGTAGGGAAATGGCTGCCCCTTTACAGGTGAGTTCATTCTTACTTGAGAACAAAGGTAACACTGAACTAAGAAATAGAAGAAAGCATTGTTCAAGCTATTCTGGATTCAGTTATGCCTGAAGCAACATCCTATTGACATGGACCAATATCTTTCTTTTTAAGTTTGAACTAGTTGGAAGTTATGTTTTTGTTGCTTTTATTGAAATTGCTTCAATTGATATTGGAAGAGTTTGATAGTATTTGGAGTTGTTACAGTAAGGACTCTGATCTCACTTCTCTTCCTTTCCAGATTCTGTTACAGTGGAGAATGGGGGGCTTGGATTTGCAAAGAAAACAACGATAAAAGGCAGAAGTTCTTCCTAGCTGACTGAAGAACCAGGTTAAGGAAGGTATAATAGAGAGATGAGTCAGAGTGCTGGACAGAGCCCTAGGCAGAATCCGCTCAAGACTTAACACATTACCGGATGAGTTGCCAGCGAGGTTGTTTTTATTACATATTTCCATCAAAGTGGACTGAGCTTTATTTAATGAAGATTAGAGAAGTTAATTAAGTGGATTTAGAATTTAATATACAGGGCTTTTACTGCCAAACAGCTTTCAAATACATGAGTAATTTTCCTGATTGGGGCTGGCTATGGAGTCAGACGACTGCGATTTTATCATTTTTATCCAGCAGCAGCAGCAGCAGCAGCAGCAGCAGCTAGTCAAAGCATTTTAAGAAATGTGACAAGTTCTAAGGCATGGTCAGCTGAGCTGAGAGTCCAGTTCATTAAACAAAAGTTTTGCATAAGTTATCAGGGACATATTTAATTGTGGATTTTTGGTAGGTATGAAATGACATGCTAATGAGTGGAGAAATATTATTCATTCTCTTTTTTATTCATTTATCTATCCATCATTCAGTAATTTCTTATGGATCACTGTTGTGGTTTGAACGAGAAATGTTCCCCAGAGGCTCATGTGTTTGAACACTTCGTCTCCAGTAGGTGGAGCTGTTTGGTGAGGTTATGGGACCTCAGAGGTGGGCTTTGCAAGTTTAGAGCCTTCCCTCTCTCTTGGTTCTCTCTTTCTGCTTTCTCTATGTAGATGAAGATGTGATCAGGCAGCTCCTGCTATTGTCAACATGCTTTCCCTTACCTTTGCATGCCTTTTCTACCATGAGGGACTCTATCCCTCTGGAATTGTGGATCAGAATAAACCCTTTTTTTTCTTATGTTGTTGTCAGAGTATTTTAGCATGGCAACAGAAAACTAACTAATAACACCACTTTTGGAATGCCTACCACCATCCGGACCCAATAATAAATCAATAGATGACATAGACGGTTCCCCATCATGCACCATACATTCAAAACATCTCAGTTACACATGGAACCAAACTTAGGGTGCATGTGTGTTAGTTAATCCGTGTAGTGATGGGTATTTTCTTCCCAAGTGATGCAGGCAATCAAGGTAATTAACTGCACAAATAGAACTGTAAATGTGGAGAACATGGGCTTGCTTTCTGTGAAATTTTCCTTTTGATTGCCTCAATTCTCTATTTTGCTTTGTTAGTGGAAGGATAGTCTAATACTGTGAGGGGTAATTATTTCATAGTAGTTAAGAGATGGAATGATGAAAGAAGCTGGTATGTGTAATTATAGTGTTACTCAAAATAAAATATTTTCATAATCTGTAATAATGACATGCTATCACTACATAGAAGTTTTTCCCAGTGATTTCATCTGTGCATTACTTTACCTTTCTACTGTGACCAGAAGGCAGAGGTTATCAGTATCCTTCAGTGGTGCAGACATGGAGTAAGTGATCTTTGTAAGTCAGTGTTTGACCAGGTGTAAAAGAAAGTCTGATTATAAATTTAAAGGGAGAAAAATCACAGCTGCAAAGTTTCCCAGATATCTGCTTCAGGCTTTTCACGAACCAGAACTTTGGACACATTCATTAATTTCTGTAGGCTTCAGCTTTCTTCATCTGGAATATGCGAGGAACGGGCCAGATTCCAGTTCTACTTGTGTTTCGAGACATCCACTGTGACCAAGTCCTGCGCTGTGTGCTTCCAATATTAGATTAACTTAAATTTAAACCAACCCTCACAACATGAGAAGAAAACTTGTTACCAAAGTACACAATTTGCTTATGGTGACCCAGCTCAGGATGCAGTCAATATAGTAATCTGATTCCCACTTTGAAGATCACTGTTCTGTGTACTTCTGGGTTTCCTGTATATTTTAACAGTTCTGGATTTACATAAAACACAACATTTAAACTAAAATTCATTTAAATTTGTTAATATATAGGCTAGTGAAATATTAACATTTAGGCTTACTAAAGATGTTTTGTGTCATGTTTAAAATAATGCACCTCAATTTTAATGTTTCGAAGAGTCTATGATTTACAAAATCTTTTTGTGATATAGTAATGTTTGTTTGATATCCAAGTGATAAAAGAACATGTGAAAAAATAGGACATGAGTATAGTTCATTGATGAAGCAGTTGTATAGCATGCACAAAGAAAACCCTGGGTTTGATCTCCAGCTCAACAGCCAAACCAAAAATCAAATTTAACAACAAATTGTGGTGTGTGTTCCAAAAAACAAGATGCTTAGTGGTTAATATTCTGGATCAGAGGCCAAATCAAATTAGTAATTACTTTGTTGACAAAGGAATACTTTCAAACATACTGTCTCATTCTGCTCGGCTCAACAAATCAATTTTGATCATATCAACTGACCCTGAGGAAGCTATTATTGAAAAGAAAGATTTAGGTGGACATTTCATGATTGGTAAATCTGCTACTCAGCCTTCCATTAATAGTTATTAGTCTTCTGATTGATGTTAAACACTATGATTTTGTATGTAGGATTGAAGCTATATGTAGATAATGCAGATAGGCAGTACAGGACAGGTTGTAATATATTTGGGAAACAGACATGTAGGAAATATTATTTTGGAAAAGTCATTATATTTCTGTAGTAGACTATAGTTCTACATTTTCCCAAAGATGTTGTACTTTCTGTTATGTATTTTTAATAATAATTGAGGATATTTAATTCTATTCTAGAAAAGAAAAATATGGAATACATGAGAGAAAAATATTAAGTCTATGAGCAAGGAGAAGTGAGACTTGGCAGACATGGGAAAGTAAACAGAGTAGATATGGTAAGCAGATAAAAGTGCTGGAATGTATGAGAAAAGTATTTACACACACACACACACATACACACACACACACACACACACACACACACACACACACAAAGCATGGGAAGGCCCAGGAGACACTCACTATTCATGGTTCACTGATATACATTGGGCATTTGAAGCACTCAGTACTTATTGGCTTGAAAATCAGCCTGATCAGTGTCTTCTAATCTAATCTGGACTCACATGTACTGTGTCCAAAAAGGACATGCACAATCTACAGTCCTTTACTGGGTTGTTTGGCTGTTTGTAACTATGGTCAACCATCACTGCCTCATCTGTCCAGTAGAGCTAGTGGTCCCTAGTGTCTTATATCTGTCAGCTCACTTTGTTTTCTGATCTCAGATCTGAGCCTTAAAATCACACTCATCAGTGGGGGATGTTGATGTGTCTTAGTTCAAAGACAGAGGTAGAAACACATGAGTTAATCCAGAAAGTGCCTATGATATCGTAACTCAATATTGAGATGTAGTGATTCTTTATCAATTTGTGTCATAGTTTTTCCCGATTCTTGTTTTAAAATTATCTTTATGTGTATATGTGCATATGCATGTATGTAATGTATATACAGGCATACACTTGTGTAGGCAGAGTTTTTTGTTGGGACTATGGGTCAAGTCTGTCCTGCTAGCCACTCCCAAATAACCACACAGAGACTTAATATTAATTATAAAT
>CABHPP010122258.1:21266-31537 GCA_902168425.1 Peromyscus attwateri | reverse complement strand
TGTGCTGCTCAAAACCTAAAAGCTTAACCAGCCAAATGCTTCTAGTTTGTGGTCCTCACGCCTTATATACCTTTCTGCTTTCTACCACCACTCCCTGGGATTAAAGGCGTGTGTCACCATGCCTTGCCATTTCCAATGTGGCCTTGAACTCACAGAGATCCAGAGGGATTTCTACCTCTGGAGTGCTAGGATTAAAGGTGTGAGTGCCACCATTTTCTAGCCTTTGTATCTAGTGGCTGTTCTGTCTCTGACCCCAGATAAGTTTATTAGGGTGTATAATATTTTGGGGAACACAATACCACCAGAAACCATTGTCCTAAAGAGATACCTGCACACTCACATTCATCACATCACTATTCACAATGTTAGGGACATGAAGACGACCTGAATGCCTCCGAACAGCTAAAATGGATAAAGAAGATATGGGGAGGAGGAAGGGAGAGAGGGAGAGGGAGAGCAGAGAAGGGGTTAGGAGACAGCCTAAATGCTGGCCAACAGATAAATGGATAAAGAAAGTACAGGGGAAGGGAAGGATAGAGATCGACAGCAGCAGGTAAGTGGGTAAAATGTGGGAAGTGTGTGCACGTAATACGCTCTCATTCGACCTTTGAAAAGAAGGAAACCCTGCCATTTGCAACAACGTATGTAGGTATAGAAGACACTGTAATACTACGTTAAATGAACCAGATGCAAAAGGACAAAAACGCAGGACCAGGAAGAATGATAGTTGTGACCAGGGACTGGGTGTGGGAGTGGTGTCGGTCAAAAACCAGAGGTTATACTTGTGACTTCTAGTGTTGCTGTCCAGCAGGATCTGTTGTTAACAGGACTGTAGCATATATTTAACATTTGGTAGAAAGGGTAGATCTTAAGGTTAAGTGCTTTTACCACAAAAGAAACAAAAATTAACCCCCTCTTTTTTTTTTTAAATAACAAAGAGAACAGAGGAATCTTTTGAGATTTGTTTTGGCTGGCTTTCTTTCCAAGCTTGAAAATATGCATGTAAACGTCAAATATAATATAAAGAAATTATATTTGATCATAAGATTTGTTACTGATGAGTGCGAGCTGTTAGCATGCTCCTCGCTATCATTTGGCATTCTGTTGAGTTCAGCCATTGATGGAAGACTAGATTGTGGGTTGTCTTCCCCTTCTCACAGCTAGTAAGCGGTCAGTCAAGGCACCAAGGAACTGTAAGTAAGCCTTGCTTTTGAATCTGCATATCAGGAGGGGGCTGGGAGCATGAGCTGGAGGATGTCATGGCACAGTGATTAATGGTCTCTAGGAACTGAAAAGGAGAGTAATATACACAGCCTTTCTACCCCCTGGAGGAGGAATGCAAACACCATTGTGTAAATGTGTGCCTCGTCACTGACTTCCTGGTAGCTGGGGATCTCATGCACTCTACTTCCACAAATAAAACTGTCAGAGAGGTGACAGGGCTCAAAGGCTGACCCTCCTCACTTAAAAAGAATAGCTCAGACACAGCGAGCCAGAAAATTAATTTTGTAGCTGTTTGAGAACTGAGTTGTTTAATAAGAAATGAGAAAATGGGAACTTTTCTTGAAAAGCCCTAAACATCAAATATTTGCTGATTCCAGCTCTACATTTGGCTTCTTAAATATGCTGAATTCCTGGAAACTCCTCCTTTAGTGAATCTGAAGGAGAGGCATCCCTTTGTAATGGAGTGACCATCTCAAACTCTTTCGGCTGGTCTGTGATGGATTTAGAGAGTCACACTGCTGATAGATTCCAGAGCTGGCTGGCTTGTGTTGGGGGGTGCTAGCATTTCAGAATGGCTTGTACCGTTTTAGAAAGTGATTCTTCAGTAAAGTTCTTCTCTCTTCTCTCCAGTGACTGTGGTTTTTAATAACAGTTTCCAAATGCTTAAGTGACAAGCAAGCCATTTTAAACTATAAATAAGGAACTATGGATGTTTGAAAAAAAATCTGAAGTTTGTGTGAAAAGCAGTGTGCTCTAACTGCCTTTGAGTGTTCACAAAGGACAGAGCAGAGATTGTGACAGGAACAGCTTCAGTGAGGACAGCAGGAACTCACACTTTACCAGAAACCATTTAGTCATAAAAATTGTCCAGTTATTTTTTACCTACAATTTATATTATTTTTTATTCCCACTCATTTTCTGCGTTATCTGATTTGTAATGGATTTTTTTTTTACTAATTTTTATTTTTCTGTAATATAAAAAGAATGAAATGTTGATTCATGGAGAAATAAAGCCATACTTCAAAGTAAAAGAAAGAAAAACGTCTGTATCGTTCTTATTTGTTTTGTCTTATTTTTTAGTGTCACTATAAATGACAGTTTAAATTGCTGGGATCTAAATTAAGACAACACCAGCTGGATTAAGCCCTGGCTGTGGTTCGACTTGTAAACTGTATTTGCAAGAGTTTATTTTTAGTCAGGATGTGGTTATTTTTAGACTCCCTTCTGTGTCACTGGGAAATGCAATGCCTGTCTTTCCATTGTTTATCAGGAAGTCCTGGGGTACAGGCTGTTAAGATCCAGCTCCATGCCAACACTGCCTCTCCTGGTAGACAGAAATACGAAAGAGTACAGGGAGGAGAGTGTGCACACTGAAAACACGCCTGATTCTGAATTTCTACACACATTTGAGCCTCATGTGTACTGAGCAGCAGAACAGGTTTTTAGGGAATGCCAAAAATACAAGGTTTGGGTTCCCCCTGCTGGTGTGCATCCCAGGTTTGGGTATAATCCTTGAAAAGCAGAACAGCCTGGGCTGGAGACTAGAAACAGGCAGTGTTGGCCTCTTCAAGAGACCCGATGATGAGAGAGGGAAAGAAAGAGTACCATTTCTTTTTCCCTGAAAATGTCATATAAAAATAGGATAACTTAAAAATTGTATTTTGTACACTAGAAGAAACAAATCCTAATCCTCTAGTGTTTATTTGGATGGTGTTCCCCTGATAAGCTGCTCCCACACATTGCTTCTCAAGTATGTTATGTTGTAATCTAAGGGGTGATAAACAGCAGTGGATCCACAGAAGGAGTCCAAGCCCCTGAAGAGAATTCAGAGCCAGCGTTATAGAGAATTAAAGAGCTGGCATTCCAGCTGCTAATTCCCATCTTAGCATTCCAGAGAGTGACGTGACATCCTGTGATTGTGTCTGTCCATTTAACATCGCTTCTTTTTAATCTGTCACATGTATGCTTGAGACGGGTCTTTATTTTCCCTTAGTAAATGCCAAGTAATATTAATGGCCCATTTTGAAAAAGAAAAATTTTAATTGACTCCTAAAAGTCACCTCCAAACTTTGTATTATGTTTGCATTTTAAAAGCCTATTCAATCAAACTAAAATATTGTATTTTCAAATTGCCTTTCAGCAATGCCGTCAACCTTTTAAGCAATGTTCCAGTCTCTTGTTTGGATGTTCTCATTTGTCCATTAACCCATGAAGAAACAGCTCAAGAGGCGGCGACTCTAGATGAACTGCCCAGTGATAAAACCACCGAGAAAGACACCGCTCTGAAAAACAATACCCTGGTATACAATGGCATGAATATGGAGGCCATTTATGTTTTACTCACTTTTATGGAGAAGAGAATTGACAAGGTAAGGCTGCTGGAGTGGAGTCCTTGGAAGGTACATCTAAAGTCCAGTGTGCCCTGCACAGAGACAGGCCACACAGCACGAGCTCACGACTAGCTTGTTCTTTGTACTTGGCATGGCCTATAGTTGTACTTTTAAAAGCATTTTATCATAATAATGATCACTTGGTAGAAATAAAGTGAGTTTTTTTTATGTTGAAAATTGTATTTTTACACCAAATTTATAAGTAGTGTCTGAAAGCAAAGGAAAAATGAATAACTGCCCTGCATAGCTACTTTGTAAATGTTAGAAGTACTAACTTACTCCAAAATGACTTCTTCAGAAGTGTTTCGTTCTCAGTTTTCTCTCGTCTGTCACTCAGTTTCTCTGGTAAATGTGCTGAAAGGTAGCAGTGTGGCTTAGATGGGTCCCAGAATCCTTTGCTTCATTGAAGTGCATTAGCTAAACCAGTGTAAATTTTAGAAAGTGTAGGAAAAACAGACAAAACTAGATAGTGAAATGGAGACAACTTACGGAAATACTATTTAAAGTAACTTTACAAACGGTTTGTAAGCTTTGGTAGTATCATAAGATGTAGCCTCCTCCTCTCCCCTCTTCCCTCAAAAACAATGTCTTCATATTCTCAGGTTATAGAGGAGGCGCACCTCTGGGAACTGGACTAACACAGCATGCATGGTTCTCTTTATAGGGAAGCAGCTATAGAGAGGGTCTAACTCCAGTTCTCAGCTTATTAACAGAGTGTTCTCGAGCCCATCGGAATATCCGAAAATTTCTCAAAGATCAGGTAATTGCTTACATCTTAAATTTAAAACTTTGTATATATGTTGTTAACATAGAACTAATGAATTCTAATCAGAAACCTTCCAGCCAGGAATAAGTGATCTTGTGAACATTGTTTAGTCATTCATTATTTATCCAGCCAAGAATAAAGGATCTTGTGTACATGGTTACTCACTCATCATGTGTCCAGCACATGTTCACTGAGGTCTGTTATGTGCTGCTGTTAAGCAGTTCTGAGTATTCAGTACCGTGAGTTCTTTACTCTTGCAGGCTTTACCGTATGGGAGCTAATTTAAACATAACTGTAATAGAAGGCACGGTGAGTGTTCTAAAGAAGGGGAAGGAGAAGGAGATGCGAGAATGCCTCTTGAAGAAGTGACAGCGAGCAGCAAGTCAGAGAAATAAGAAGTGTGTCTTGAGAAGAATCTATCAGAAAGAAAATGTTTAGAGTTCTCAGATGAGAAGCTTTGGTGTGCTTCAGGCACACACGACAGCCGGTGTGCCTGGACAGAAGGCAGAAGGGAGGGGCAGTCAGCGCGGTCCAGAGTGCACAGGGCGATGACAAGGTTGTCTAGCACTTTGAATTCTCTCTAAATAAGATGAAAAGACACTGGAGTCTTTCCCGAGGGTTTGTAGGACCTTGTCTGTGTGAAACATACTTCAAATGCTGTGTGTTCGAGAGTATAGTGGAGCGTGAATGGATGCCGCCCTGCGGCTTAGAAAGTACAGTAGTGGCCCGAGTTCATCCTTTGGGCTGTGTCTTGAAAGTGCAGCTCACATGATGTACTGATGGATTGGGACATAACCTGAGAAGACATAATAAGCTTTGAACTTTTCGATTCTGTCTTAAACTCAAGACTTCGACAGTAATGGACTCCTTAAAATTTCAGTGTCAGACAGCTTCTTTAGTGCCCCTTAGTTAGTCCAGGCTTGTCTCGTCCCATGAGGAACACGCCGCTTTTTCCACTCTTCGGTGCCCTTACTTCTCGTGTTGCCTAGACAAGCTCCCATGCGGTTCAGAACTGTAGTCCCTGTGTCCAGACAGCTGTGCTGCACTCATCCTAGGTCTGCCCATTTTGAAAGAACAACCAAATGGTTGAATAAGCCTTCTACCCGCTGTGGCCTGCTACTGGACACTTGAACTGACTAGTCTCCTTAATTTAAAGCTGCCAACCCCCAAGTGGCTTCCCAGGACGTTCCAACATATTTTACAACTCCTTTCCTTCAAAAGGAGACAGAGTTCCCTGCAGCTCACACTGTCTCCTAACTCACTGTATAGCTAGGGATGACCTCAAACTTCTGATCCTCATGCCTCCACCTCCAGAGTGCTAGGATGACATCTGTGCACCACCACACAGACTTATGCAGCAAGACTTGGTGCATACTAGGCACACCCTCTGTCAGCAGAGGCGCATACGTGCCTGCCCTCTGGGGGCATTTGGTGTGAGTTCCCACTTCCTTGAAACACCTGCCCTCTGGGAGCATTTGGTGTAAGTTCCCACTTCTTGAAACACTTACTTCATTTGGATCTTGGGACACAGTAGAGACCTTTGCTGGTCATCTTCCAAATCCCAAATGTTTGTGTGCCTAAGACAAGTGCACCCGTGTCTCCTCTCTCCTCCCCTGTTGATCACAGCCCAGTGTGCTGGTTCTGAACCCATCTATATGCGATGACTCCCAGGTATGTATGCTGAAACACAAACCTAGCGATCCTCAGAGCCCTAGACAGTCATGATGCACTGCTCATTTTGACTGCTAGGGTGTGTAGTGGTTTCCTTTAGTGTAGCCCAAATTAATACGGTCATCCCCCTCCTCCTCTCCTGGTGCTCCCTCTTCTCTCCCATGCCTTTACTGGCAGCACCTTTACTTCACGGCCGTTTATAAATTACTCAGGGTCATTTGGACACATGGTGAAAATTAAGTAGATCCCTTACTGTGTGTCAAGCACAAGAATAGTGCTGAGAGAGGACATGAGAAAGCAGGGGCTCGGTCACTTCTAAACAGACACCTTAAAAGCATGACCACTGCTTCAGCCAGAGAGCTTCATCAGCTCCACTTATTTATGAGTTTGATTGCTTTAAAGCATTCTACCTTGACTAGAAGAACTTGGTGAAGAATAATAAATGAAAGTATTTTATGGGGCTGGAAAGATGGCTCAGGCTAAGAGCACTGCTTGCTCTTCCAGAGGACCCAGGTTCGATTCTCAGCACCCACATTGTAGCTCACATATGTTTGTAACTCCATTTCTAGGGGGTCCAGTGCCCTCTTCTGCCCCCACAGGCATTGCATGCACATCTTGCACAGACATGCCTGCAAGTAAAATACCCATACACATAAAAATAAGCATTTTTCTTTTTCTTAAAAGAAAATACTTCATTTTTCATGTTTTTTACTTGTTAGTATAAAAGCAAGGTCAAGGTTCCAGTAAACTGGCTGTACTTACTTTTTCTAATGTGGACACCTAAAGAAACCTATTTGTTAGCCACATACTGTACAGATGCACAAGAGTATAAAACCCCCTCTCTCCTTGGGAAACACCGCAGTGTAGATGAAGGGTTGAGATAGGACAGGTAAAAAGGTAACTAAAGCTATAAGGTGTGTTATCTTGTGGAGAATACTGCAGGGGAGGGGGTGTGTCTCATCATTCTGGAGGTCCAAGATTGAGAGATGACATCCAGTGACAGCCTTCTCACTGCCGTCCCCAGGGAGATGCAGGACATCACCTGACACGTTGGTCCCACTTCTTGTTACTGGGATGGAAGTCCTGACAGAGCAGCTGAGGGAGAAAGACTGTGTGGCTCCTGGTCCACCACAGTAAGGAAGGCTCGGCAGCACAGCATCTTCTAGTTGTGACCTAAGGAACATGAAGCTCTTCATTCCTGTCTCAGCAAACAGGGAGCAGAGAAAGGGAAAGACAGTGTTTGGCTGACTTGTTCATGTTCCGTGTTCACGTCCTCACAGTGCAAAATAGTCTTCATTCATTCTAGCATCCCTTAACAGTACATAGTGATAGCTCCAGAGTGAGACCTCATCTCAAAACAATAACAGGTGACTGAGGTCTTGGCCCAGTGGGTAAGAACACTTGCCACATAACAATGAGAACCCAAGTTCAAATCTTTATTGCCCACATAAAAACGTCGGGCGTGGCCATGCGTTAACCTCAAGCACTGTAGGGGGACATTAACAGGAGGATTGATGAGGATTACTGGCTATTAGTGTAGGTCCAGGTACAATGAGAGACCACCGCCTCAAGGGAATAAGGCAGAGAGTAATAAAAGACACACAATGTCCTCTGGCCTCCCTGTATATGCCTGCATACATGTGCACACACAATAGCAACAAAAAATACAGTTTCGGAAACTCAAGGCAAATTTCTTCTATCTGTAAAATCAAAATGACTTTTTACTTCCAGTATGTAGTGGTGCCACAGCCACCAGGTATATATTTCCATTCCAAAAGAGAAGTCAAATTAGGGAATCAGCTCAAAGCCTCAGGGAGGGGGGAGCAGTATGGGGAGACAGTAACATTTGGCATCTTACGCACTCTGTAGTTTCCTACAGTTTTGCTGGCCATGACCCAGATGACTGACACATCCATGGCCTTCCTCAGTAAGTGTGACATGTTGATGTTGCTAGTCACCCTTTGTTTCTTGGGTCCCTGCTGTAGCTCCACTTCAGCGTCTCCACTGTGCATCATCCCACCAGGCCCTCATTGCAGGAGCTCTGAGCCTGCAGCAGATTTCTGCCTGCCTTCTTTGAAGTTGTGGTTGACGCCATCATGATCTCATGAGTCATACATTCTGCATACCTGCAGAACTAGCACCGTGTATGATATGAACTCTGCTTCTGCCTACTTGAGCCACTGCTACAGGCAGAGAGCTTCACCAGCTGGACACAGGGAAACACATCCTGAGATGGTCTTGGACAGTAAGCCAGTAGAAAGCACCCTGGGCTCAGTCCCTGAGACAGTGCTATCCTGAAAGGTCTCTTGGCCTGTGGTTGGGGTGGAGAGTGGCCTCAAGGCTTTATATAAAGCTCATATTTAGCATTCTTGCCAATCCCTAGCAGTCGCTCAGTGTACCTTCCTTAGCCATTCCTTAGTCGCATTTTTTATTCCTTTCTTGGGCAAGCTGCAAGTTTTATAAATCTTTCTATTCCATTTCCTTTTACTTTCAACTCTTACTATAAATCTAACAGTAGCCATAGCACTAATACCATAACCCAAATGTTTTATCATTTTGAAATTTCTCCAGCCAAATAAACTAGTCCAACATTTCTAATTCCAGCCTCTGCAGTCTTAGGACAGGGATTCATTATGGTCAGATTCTTTGTAACAGTGTAATAGTGATAGATTTTTTTTCTATTTTCACATCAGATTCTCATTTCCATCTAATATTCTTTCCTCGTTTCTTCCTTTTCTGAGCCTTTACCAGAACCTTCAATTGAACTCTGTTTACAGCATTCAAACCTTCTAACATGTTCTTCCAAATTCTTCTAACCTCTTCTAGTCACCCAGTTCCAAAACTGTCTGTCCATTTTCAGATACAGTCACAGTAAACAACCCTACTAATGGTACCAATTTTCTATGTCAGTCTGCTCGTAGTTACTATGATGAAATACCTGGGGCAGCCTAACTCTACAGAGAAAGTAGATTCCTTTAGCCCTGGACATTAAAGAGTAAGGCTCTAGTGAGGACCGCATGACATGTTTCAGAAGCATGTGCGCAAGGAGGAAGGGCCACATTTCAAAGCAGAAAGCCAAAGTGAGCTCACCCTGGCTTGTAACATCTTGCTCTCCTGCAAGCTCGAGGCTCTCAGCAGAGTTACCTTGATGCCCTTGGGAATAGCTCCTCGGTGAACCTGAGAACCTCCCGGTTGCCTCAGCTCTTAAAGGTCAGCTCACCACCCTTGCCACTACCACACTAGGGATTGTACTTTAACACAGGAAGCCTTAGAGAACAGAACGCACAGAGTACAGCACAGTCTATTCAACACAGGAGACGGTGAGTGCACTCGACTGTCCAGACCCTCCCCTGCCCCAGGTGCTTGGCTCACGCTTCACTGTTCAGCCTGCCCACTTTTCTATCCTCTTGTCTGTTCCGTGGAGATTGGCCCTGACACTCCCTACCCCCTTTCTACAACTGTTTATAGACTTCCAGTGCTGATCTAACTCAGAGGACATGACTTCCTCTCCCTCTTCTCCGTCTTCCTCCTAGCAGCTGCCAAAACATGCAGCTTGCCTGTCCTGTTGTTTTTCTTTGGGACTCTGATAAATGGTCCTTGGACTTCAAAGAAAGGGAAGAAAGGGAGGAGGGAGAAGAAGAAAAGAGAAGGAAACAACCTTCTAAAGAGGATGTACTGTAGATAGTGCTCAAGACAGGCAGAACTTAATGTAGCACATGGCCTTGGGGTGTGGCTCATGGGTGGAGCATGTGCTTGGCCACAGACTCAATCTCTAGCACCAAGGGAAAGTGACAGATCATTAGCATTGGTGATATTGTAGTGGAAGTTATGTCTAACTAGTTACTACATGTAGTAACAACTACCTTATTAAATCTAACTCATGCATACCCAGAGGAAACTGGCCTGGAATGCTCTGTTTGAGCAATTACAAATGAAAGCCATGGAAAGGGCTGACCCAGGTTGTACTAGTCTAGGGACTTATAGAAGAGATACTGTGGTACAAAGAGAAACTAGATACAACTTAGCAAAAAATTGTTGAGGGATAATGTGAGGGGAAATGCATGTGCCATTTGGGAGTGACGTGCAACAACAAAGTAATCAAGAGCCAGCCGGTGGTGGCACACACCTTTAATCCCAGCACTCAGGAGGCAGAGGCAGGTGGGTCTCTGTGAGTTCGAGGCCAGCCTGGACTACAGAGTGAGTTCCAGGAAAGGTGCAAA
>CABHPP010122257.1:0-23006 GCA_902168425.1 Peromyscus attwateri | reverse complement strand
ATGGGCCGTGTGCACCGTCTTCTCCGTAAGGGCAATTACTCGGAGCGGGTAGGCGCCGGGGCCCCGGTCTACCTGGCGGCCGTGCTGGAGTACCTGACTGCTGAGATCCTGGAGCTGGCTGGCAACGCGGCCCGCGACAACAAGAAGACGCGCATCATCCCGCGCCACCTGCAGCTGGCCATCCGCAACGACGAGGAGCTCAACAAGCTGCTGGGCCGCGTGACCATCGCGCAGGGCGGCGTCCTGCCCAACATCCAGGCGGTGCTGCTGCCCAAGAAGACCGAAAGCCACCATAAGGCCAAGGGCAAGTGAGGCCCTACTGGTCGTTAGTGCTACTTAACGGACACCAAAGGCTCTTTTCAGAGCCACCCACAACCTCAAAGAAAGAGCTGTACACTGAACCTGTCGCCAGGTACTGGCCAGGGCTGGGAATCCCGACTCCTTCCATGGGTTCGAGCATCTGCTCTGCGCCTGGGGCGTTCACGGCTGAGGCCAACGGCTTCCATCTGCAGTTGGCCTGGGCTTGGTTTGGAGGCACTGGTGGTTTGTCCCCACCACTGTCCCTTAAGGCACTTGGTTTCCGTTAAGGTTCGTGTTTGGACCTTAAGGGAATGCTTGGTTCTGTAGGACTTAGCATAAGGCTCTGTCATAGGCAAGTGTTGGCGTTTCTATTGAAACACTTAGAGTTACACCGAGACATTCGAGTTAGGATCTAATCAGGTTTAGATTTCCAAAAGTGTGTTTGGAATTGGCCAATAAAGGGAAGCATTATTTGGTCATGTTAAGTAAAATGTGAGTCTTTAGAGAGAATTGTGACTTCCACAGGCAGTATAAAGAATGGCTGGAGAGTTCCAGATCAAATAAACGGGAACAGGCACGTTAATCAGTACCAGTGGGAAAGAGAGTTGAGGGGGATTAAATGAGTTATACTTTAAAACGCCAGAGTCAGAAGTGTGTTCCCTTTCGTGTAAACTGTGTTATTCTCTAAAATTTTAACAATACAGGACAGCAAGACAATTATGTAATTATTATATAAATTATATATACCCTATCAAAACTGGGTCTATTCAAGCCTGGGTCCTCAGACACCGTCTGTAATTACAAATCTATTTATAAAATATCAACGTCTTAAAAAGCTATTTGCCAAAGAATAAGCAATTTCCTTAACTGTGAGTCTCGACCACGCAATAAACACAAAAACTGCATATAGACTATACAGTCTACTAATGAGTGTCCTCAGTAAAACAAAGTCCAAGGGTTGGACCTCAAGATCTCCCCCATTTAGCTTTAGTTTGTATGTATTCATAGATCACTGTAGTTCCAGTGATCTCTTGTGGCAGTTCAGCTCTTTAGGAGTTGGGTGGAACTATTTGATGGTGTTATGGAGGCACTGTGGAAGGAGGTGTACTGGGGTAGCTTCTCGTCTACCTCTAAGGCTCCTGTCAAATGGACAACCACCACCCAAAAGGAATATTTAATTTTCCATTAGGTAAAACATAATACAAAGATGTAGCTTGTCTACCTCTCAGGGTTATATGGCCAGTGAATAACTAGAAAGCACAGATTCTGAATGTGTCTACAATATTACAGAAAGTTGTACTGAAACAGTTCTGACCTACGATCTGGTCATCTGGATTACCATTTCCAGAAATGTGAAGTACCTACCAGTAACAGCTACCTTGAGAGAATGTTCACTGGATTAAGCACCACATAGCCCATGCCTAGGTATATGCCCAATAAAATGAAAATATACATCTAACAGAAGCTACACAGATGCAGTAACAGTATCATTTATACAATCTAAAAGAGGGAACCAAAATATTCATCAGCTGATGAATATTCACAAAACTGGTTTGTCCTCATAATGGACGATTAGTCAATGAAAGAGAATGAAGAAGCGCTGATTCATGTACAACGTGAATGAATCTCGATGTCCAGAACAGGCACGATCAAACAATAGCTGCAGGAGATGAAAGGGGAGAGAATAACAGTACAGAACTTCCTTGTGTGGTCATGGAAAAAGATACAGGTGATGCTCACAACATAAGAAATGTGCTAAATGTCCCCAAACTGCTCACACGGAAATGGTTCATCATATCTTGTAAATCTCACCTAAGTTTTAAGAAACTTGGAGTGTGTGCCAAATAAGAGGGCAGAGGGGGGCTGGAGAGATGGCACAGCGAGTAAAAAGTTTGCTCTGTGAGCATGAAGACCTGGATTTGATTCCCAGAACCCACGCAATGCAGGGCCAGATTAGCGCTTGACTAATTCCAGTGCCTCTAAAGAGACAGGAGAGGCCCTGGAAGCTCACAGGCCAGCTAGCCTGGTGTACACAACAGCTAACAAAGCGACCCTGCTTCAAAGGGGAACTAGAGAACAATACTTGAGATGGTCCTCAGACCTCCACACATGAGGCGTATGTTTGCCTGCACTCATACACATACATTCATACATGCACATGTGTGCACACACACAGATGGGAGAGGGGGACAGAAAGAAGACTGCTGTGTTCCAGTGCTTGCTTTCTAGAATAACACTGGCCCACATCAGGTAAAAGGAGGTTGAACTCAGGTACCACAGCTGCTGTCATCAGAGACCACGTGGAAAGGCAGTTATGGGCTCAGTCCTGATACTGCAGCAGCTCTGAGCAAGCCTTGGCAGTTCACCTTGTCAGGTTCTGCCCACATGCATGTTGTGTGGGAGCATGGAGGTCTTCTCCTGGACCACTGTATCTCTAAACACATGCCTGTATTAGAATTCTTTCAGCCACTCGCCATGTGTCCCTATGCACTGCTGTTTACTGGAGACAAGAAAAAGAGATCCAGGGTTCCAGAAGAATGCAGCTTGAGCCAACCTTGGAAATCTCTCCAGTGTTTGCTGTGTGCAGGAGCTCCCCACCTAGCCCTGTAGCATCCTCTGTTCCTCTTCCGGGTGTAGGTCTTTCCTCCAGCCCCTGTCCCACATTTAGTCTCTACTCCATGGGACCATTTCTTGCAGGTTCATCCATATGTCCAATAATCTTCTACATCAAAAAATTAAAAATAGACCTAGTATATGGTACATCTCTCCAACTCCTGGGCGTCTGTCCAAAAGAAATGAAATCAGTATGTGGAAGAGACTTATGTACGGAAATGCTCACTGTGGCACTGTCAACAGCTAAGACATGGAACTAACCTAATGTCTATGAAGGAGCAAATGTATCTTTAAAACGTGGTATGCACACAGATTAAATACTACATAAGCTTAAAAACAGTTTCATTTGTTATCATGTGGATGAACCTAGAGGACATTACAGTATCCCTCGGCATCCACAGATGATTGGTTCCATGGCCCCCCGAAGGCTGGTACCAAAATCTATGGGTGCCCAGGATCCTTACATACAAAGCCATAGTACCTGCTTATAACCTACAAATGTCTTCAGAGTAAATTAGGCCAAAGTAACTCGCAGTATATAATGCAACATAAGTGTAGGGTAGTTGTGCTAGGTTGATCAAGAATCATTATCAAAAGCTCCATGCATGTTCAGTAGAGACGACTCAAGAGAGGGAAGCTGGAGAGCCAGGAAAGGTCAACTGGAGAACCAGCAGGGGTCAGCTGGGAAATCATCCAAGCTTCTCTAGCAGGCTAATGGCTTAGTCCAAGGACCACAGAGGCTGCAGGTTTCCATACTGTCCCTCAAACTATGCTCTGGGGTTCATAACAAGTGCCAGGCCAGTTGGACTCAGGCTGTGTAGACAGCTCTTCTTATCACCCAAAACCATGGTGTCCACAAGCCCACACCTCTTCCCCAAGCTGCATGCTTGCAGCACCTGCTTGATAGTCCCACCTGCTAAAGGCAGTCCACCCTCACCAGTGTCAAGATCACACGAAGTTTTCCTCACCCTGTAAACAGATCCAACACACACTGGTGATTCAACTCGGAAAAACAAACAAACTATGCCTGTTTTGAGTATGCTTGAATTGCTATGACAAAAATATACACACAGAAGTGAGATAATTGGATCAATTAAGTTAAAATGTAACCTACAGAATGAGGAATAGTATTTTCTACTCATACATTTGATCAGAGATTAATATCCAAGATAGCAAAGCTCTACGATTCAATAACAACTCAAATTTTAAATAGGCAAAGGCCCCGAATAGGAATTTCTGTAAAGACACACATGATCGTTGACATCACTACAGTCACTGAGCAATCAGACAACAGTGAGGTATCCCCTCATTCCTGTTAGTCTGGCTGTCATACATACGTATGTATGTATGTATGTATGTATGTATGTATTATGTATGTATTATGTATGTATGTATGTTTAGGTCTCCTCTCCCTTCCAGGACTCTCATCCGCTTATAGTCCTTTATATCGCCCTATTCCTGCTAGTAGATAACTCTGCAATGTTGTGGCCAGCTCACCACCTCACAGTTTACTATCCTCAACTAGCCGACATCGACATAGAAGGGGGCAGAGAGGCACATTTGTGTCTACGTTCACATCCACGTGTTGAGTATGCCCTGCACATAGTGCTGGATAGGTATTTGATAAAGTTAATTTAAAACAAAGGACTCCTTCCCGGTCTAGTCAGTGATAGAGAAAGAAAGAAATTGAGCTCCCATAGCAAGCTAAACGGAGATGAGGGGGCAGCGGTGTCCCAGCGCCGAGCTCCCGCCCCCATGATCCACCTCCATCCCCACCTTCCACCCCTAACTCTGCAAGCTAAACCTCCATTTGATCCTTTCCCACAAGGCCATTGGTGCGGCTTGGGTTCTGATTGGGAGCAATTTGACAGGAAAAGGAAACTACGGGCCCTGGAAAGCTCCTTGCCAGATATTAAGATGCTGCCCTGCAGTTGCATGCAGCCTTGCATAGCACGACTTCTCTCTGGATAGCTCAGCTCAGACTTATTGGAATGGAAAAACAGATTTAAGATTAAGGCCGTGGGGCTGGTGGGTGCAGCGCCCAGCTTGGGAACCACCCCGGTGACAGCTGCATAGAGTTTGGCTTTCGGGAGGTCTGGGTGCCGGAGTGTAGGAGTGTGTGCGCCAGGGCTCAGGGAAGGTGGCGGCTTCTGGTGGGCGCCTTAGCTCTGGATGCTGGAAGAGCGATGCGCTTTGCACGCTTAGGCTCCTGAGCCTGGCCTTGCTCAAGGGCGTTTTCCGATTGGTCAGTCCGAAAGCTCCGGCTGATCGCATTGGCTGCCTGAGAAGCGGCCGCCTGGAGGATGCTCCGTCGCTTCCCGGACTCTAACACAGCTCCTCCCAGGCGCCCTCAGGATTTCAAAAACTGTATGTCGCTGATGTCTCACAAGGTCGTGTATTCCCAGAGGCAAGAGCTGCGGTTTGTCTTTCTGAAAGTGAAGCCATTTTCTCCATGTCACTATGAATATAAACTGGGACCGGAGAGTGGTGTCCCGGTTCCTGGGCGCCACCAATGGACGACCACCAACGTCCCCTTCCTCGGGATGGTGCAGCGCCAACCCGCGGCCGCACCCCGAACACCCGGCTCTTGCTTCCCTGCTTTGGCATTGACTTTCCTCTGTGTTTAAACTACCATACATGTTTAGAAACAAAGCACCATGACTGTCACTGCGTTCCTTTTTTTTTTTTTTAACCAAATCTGTAAAAATGCAACAGTTTGATTTCTTATCTTTTTCTCTACTCACAATTGGAGCTATGTGGACTACATTTTCATACTCTGACATGATCTAAGTAACCATTATTATCATTTCTTGATGCCCAGATTGTGACATGGTGGCCTGTGGGAGACCATAAGTCTAGCCCATCCTTGAAAGTATTTGCTTCAGAAAGCATTTTATTTTTTTCCAGATCCAAATGTGTTTTATTTTGTTTGAAAAGGGGTCTTTTCAACGTAGCCTAAGTTAGCCTCAAAATTGTTATCCCAATTCAGGCCCTGAGTGCTGAAATTGTAAGCATGGACCACCATGCCCTGCTATCCCTAGGTATTGCAGTCATTTCTTTCTTTCCTCTTTGATTTAGTAGCATATATTAACTGTGCATAGTAATGGTTTTCATTTTCATAATTTCATACATGTATATATGTTCTTCGTTCACACCAGCTCTTCCCTTTTTCCTCCTTCCTCTGGTCGCCTTCCATCATAAATACACCCCCCCCTCCCGCCCCCAACTTTCACATCTGTAAAATTTATCTAGCTTCCACGTGCTAGAGAACCCATGCAATGCCTTTCTTTCTGGATCTGGCTTATTTGACTTAACATAATGATCCTGAGTTCTATCCATTTTTCCAGCAAATAACAATTTATTTTTCCTTTTTATCATTTTTTTTCTATTTCTCCGCTCCCCTTTTTAAATACTGTCTCAATATGTAGCTCTGACTAGCCTCAACCACACAGAGCTCCAGCTGGAATTAAATGTGCGTACCACACCAGCCATATTTCATTGTTACTGGCAGAATAAAGTATTCGGTTGAGTATCTATACCATGTTTTCTTTAACCAGATAGGTTAGGTTTTCTTAACTACTTGGCCTAGAGGGCAAAGGTTAGTGTTATGGTCTGCATGTGTCCCCAGATTCACACACTGAAATGCCATCACCAGTGTAGAACAGGAGCAGTAAACAGTGGGGCCCTAAGGAGGCAATTAGTCTGGTGAGAGTCCTTCAGAAAGGTCTTGAGGTATAGGTTCTCACTCTTCAAATAAAGGCACTAGAAGCTGCTATCTACGGCCACCACCAGACATCAAATCTATCTGCCTCATAAACTTCAGGGGCCAGTCACAGCTTTCCTCTCTGTTGCTGACAACTGGGTGCAGACTTTGGGGCATGTGTTGTGTGACCTTTGACCCAGCCCTGCTCTTCTGAGCATAAACCACATCCCACAATTAAACCCTCCTGAGTGCAGATTGTGTTGAAAAGTTCATTAGCAAGAGACCTGTTTTATGGATTACATTCAAATCATGGTGTAGACAAATCTGACATCTGACAGAACGAAAGAGTGTATTTCAATAAGGATCAGCTCCACTGTCTAAGGTAGCTGTGGCGCTTCATCCAGTCAGAACACAAATACAAACTGGCCATAGCTTCCTGGTACCAGGATGAAGCCAGGGTATTTGAAGGAAAGTGACCTTTTAACATAAGGAACTTTGTAAACATGACTCATCTTATTTGACAGTGTGGTGGTTTCAATGAAAATGGTCCCCACAGGCTCATAGGGAGTAGCAGTATTTCAAAGGATTAGGACATGTGGCCTTGTTGGGAGAAGTGTGTCACTGGGGGTGGGCTTTGAGGTTTCAGATGCTCAAACCAGGCCTAGTGTCTCTCTTTTCCTGCTGCCTGCGGATCCAGATGTAGAACTCTCAGCTCCTCCCCCAGCACCACGTCTGCATGTATACCACCATGACATTAATGGACAAAACCCTTGTGTCTGTAAGCCAGCCCCAACAAATGTTTTCCATTGTAAGAGTGGCTCAGTGGTTAAGAGCACTTGCTGTTCTAGAGGACCTAGGTTACTCCTGCCCCATGCCAGGTGGCTCACAAAATTGTGCACATAAATCCAGGCAGGCACACATACAAATCAATAAATAAATCTTTTAAAATTCATAAAACTTCCCTAACATAACTAAAATGATTTTTGCTGATTCTAGACAGTTATAAACAGTAAACTCTGAAGAAGTAAGAATTAGTCATTTCTCATTATGACAGAAAAAAAAAAAGTAGCTCACCAACAAAAACCCCAGTATCCCATTTCCCAAATAAGGGAGTCAGAGCTCCTGGAACCTTTAACATGTTACTATGTGGGCAAGGATGACTTTGAATTCCTGATTTGGCTACCTTTAACTCCCAAGTTCGGGATTACAGATAGGTGTCAACGTGCACAGCTTTGCGGTGATCATTTTGAAAGAGAGCTGGAGGTTGTGTGTGGACCAGCTAAAGAGTAAGAAATCACTGGGATCGTAGAAGTTGTTTTGTTTCTGGTTCTGGGAAAGTGTGGGGCAAGTAGAAGGTGCTTTCCTGGGAAAGTGGGATGAAGGATGTCTAAAGGACAGGAATTACACTGGCTGTTCTAGGAGGTTGTCTTAGTAACTGCTCTATTGCTGTAAGGAGACACTACGGCCAAGATAATGAAGAGAAGGAAGCATTTAATTGGGGGTTTGCTTACAATTTCAGAGGGTGAGCCATGATCATCTTGGCAAGCAGGCCAGTAGGGGGCTGCCTCGGTAGATGAGAGCTTGCTTTCTTACATCCGGATGGGCAGGCAGGAGGCAGAGGAAGCAGGAATCCGCCTAGTGTGGGCTTTGGAAACCTCAAAGCCCAACCCTGAGACACACCTCCTCTAAAGACCACACCTCCTAATCCTTCCTAAACCAGTTAGAGCAGCTAGGGACGAAGCGAAGCGTTCAAATGTAAGAGCCTATGAGAGCTGATCTCATTCAAACCACCACAAGGATCTTTCAGGGAAGAGAGGAATTGGTCCAAAGTTAGGGCAGGGGTACAAAACAGAACAAAACGACCACATCTGTTGAGATTGATCAGTGAGAGCTAGAAGTTCAGCTAATCGCTGGCGTAACAGGTGGGGAACCCGTGGTGCTTGTCTAGCCTTTGTCACGGGCCAGCAAGGACACAGCAGGGACATTTTTTTAATTTTAAAATGTTTCTTTTAATTTTAAAATATTTTTAAATTTTAAAGTGTTTTTTATTTTAAGACATTTTAGTGCTAAAATACTTTAATGCTGAAATATTTGTAATTTAAATTTTTTTTTTTTTTTTTTGGTTTTTCGAGACAGGGTTTCTCTGTAGCTTTGTGCCTTTCCTGGAACTCACTCTGTAGCCCAGGCTGGCCTTGAACTCACAGAGATCCGCCTGCCTCTGCCTCCTGAGTGCTGGGATTAAAGGCGTGCGCCACCACCGCCCGGCTAAAATATTTTTAAATTAAAATTAAAATATTTTAAAATATTTGTAGTTTAAAATACTTTTAAATTGTGCCAGCAGACGAGGGTTGTCGGATCCCCTGAGATGGGTTACAGGTGGAAGGGAGCCATCACGTGGGTGCTGGGTATTGAACCGTGGTCCTCTGGAAGAACAGATAGTTCGCTTCACTGCTGAGACACCTCCACCCTGGGAAGTCCTTAAACCTCGACTGTTTTTCTAATATCCCGGAACTCAGGAAAATTATGCCTTGGTGCCATATATAAGAAGCACGCAGATGTTCTAGAAGATTCTTTGTGACTTGGCAGTTGAGGCAGGGTTGTAAAATAAAAGCTCTGAGAAAATGACTTAAGTTTTTCTATAATCTGCGCCGCTCTCCTACCCCGACAGCCTCCGCTAACACCTCTGGAGGCAACGCCACCCGGAGAGAATATAAGGGGCAGGCTGTAAAGAGGCACGCCCACAGACCAATCAGAGTGCAGCATTCAATCATGCCACCTGGTAGGCAGCCAATAGGAATGCAGCGGGCTCTATAAAAGCCGTGCTCACTCGCCGTTTTGCGCCCTCGAGGAGCAGGGAAGGAAGGCGCTTCAGCAGGATGGCACGCACCAAGCAGACCGCGCGGAAGTCGACGGGAGGCAAGGCTCCACGCAAGCAGCTGGCCACGAAGGTGGCTCGCAAGAGTGCACCGGCCACTGGTGGCGTGAAGAAGCCGCACCGGTACCACCCTGGTACGGTGGCGCTGCGTGAGATCCGCCGCTACCAGAAGTCGACAGAGCTGCTGATCCGCAAGCTGCCGTTCCAGCGCTTGGTGCGTGAGATCGCCCAGGACTTCAAGACCGACCTGCGCTTCCAGAGCTCTGCCGTGATGGCGCTGCAGGAGGCCTGCGAGTCCTACCTCGTGGGGCTCTTCGAAGACACCAACCTGTGCGCTATCCACGCCAAGCGGGTGACCATCATGCCGAAAGACATCCAGCTGGCTCGTCGCATCCGCGGAGAGCGGGCCTAGACCTCACAGGCTCCTCATCCTTGCGCTGCCACCAACCCAAAGGCTCTTTTCAGAGCCACCCACTAAGTCTGAAGAAGTGGTTGTAACCTTCCAGATCCGGTCTCGTGTGCCATTAGTGTACGGAGATCGGACAGGCTGGCTGGGAAGCCGAGGGAACGTGCAGGGATCGGACTTGTCAGGCTTAGCTGAGAACCCTTACCCGTTAACCTGCTTGGTCTGCAGTTCCATCCCCGGTTTAACTAGGCCTTCGCTTAAAAGGTGTAGTAGCCTGAACGTGGTAGCACAAGGTTGTGGGAACTGAGTCCAGCTTCCACAGGCGGCAAATGCACTGTCACAACCATGGTGTGTGTTTACATGGTGTGTGGACTGGAAGTCTGTATTAACTCATCCAGTTGTGTTAGCTGTGCATTATTAGAAGTCCAGCAAACTGCGCTTTGAATGACTTACCTGGTTTAAGAGGCTGGCTACTCTACGTCAAAAGTTAGCCTTTCTCCTGTGATGGAAAGCACAGTGAACATCATGCTTTATTAAACTCTAGTCTGTGTTAACTTTGCCCATCTGTTAGGACGGCTAAGAAAAGTTTCCAGGGACACATCCAGAGGATCCTGTGTTGTATAGACTCCAAATTTCCATTTAGGGGAGGGAAGTCCAGCTATTGTGTTGACTGAGCCTAAGTGGTAAGCAATAGGAACCTCTAGTCCAGAAGTCCAAGAGGGTGTTTTGCCCTGGGATTTTATTCTCTGGGTGTCACTAGCCTTGATTTCTCATATGCCCAGTACTGTGTAACAGGCTTCTGAATCATACAAAGAGCTGATGGTGTCCTGGGGATGATAGGCATCTGGAGACTAACCAGCTTGCGCAGAACTCAAACTGAGAAGAACCTAATTGAACTGCATAGTGGAGGAAATGGCGTGAATATATGGCTGTGAGGTTAATGCAAAAAAAAACTTTACTCCTGCTATATAGTGGGATCACTTATTAATGTCTTTGTTAAATATATAACCAAGGACTAGTGTCGGGAATATGATTATGTTCCATTTTGTGGCCTATTGATTTCAAGGTGCTTAGTGTTAAGACCTGTGCTATGTTTTGGCATCGATGGTAAAAAGTACTCCTAGCAAGGGGTATACATGAGATGTTAGTATGCATCTGAAGAGTTCTGAAGCCCATTAGATCTCATTTACTCAAAACTTAAAGGCACCACAAATTTAGTTTTCAGTACTGGAGAACATATAAATTTTAAGATGTATGTGAGTTAATGGCTGATGATCCCTGGAGAGCCGTCCAAAAAGTTTAGAATGCTCAGGGACAGCTGTCCCTTTCTCTCAAATCGGCTGTAAACCTAATGCTATTCTATATGTGTGTGTGTGTGTGTATATATATATATATATATATATATATATATATATATATATGGGAGCTGAGGAGATAGCTCAGTGGGTACAGTGCTTGCTACTTAAGCATGGAGCCCTGATTTTGATTCCCAGGTCCCAGATAAAAAGCCGCATGCTAGGGACACAGCCCTGGGGCTTGGTGGCCATCAGTTTAGCCTACTCGGAAAGTGAAGTCCAGTTAGAGACCCTGCCTAAAAAGAAAGACAAAGTGGGGGTTATACAGATGGCAGTTAAGATGCTTGCTGCTCCTCCAAAGCCCTGGAGTTTGTTCCCAGCACCCATATAGGGTGGCTCATAATTGCCTGTAACTCCAGCGCTAGCGAATCTGACACCGTCCTCTGGCCTCTGAAAGCACTCACATACATGTACACACGTGTACTAGCAAGTGTGCACATGCAAACAATAATAAAATAAAAATTAAAAGTTGCAAGGCTCCCATGGAACAATATCCAATGTAGGCTTCTAAATTCTACACATCTTCTAAATTCACCAACACATAAAAATAAAATACATAAATATTCGTGTGTGTGTGTGTGTGTGTGTGTGTGTGTGTGTGTATTTGCTCTCTCAATATATATAAAGTTACTTTTTTCTGATTTGCAAGCCCCAGGGATAGGCTGTCAGGCAGTCATAGGATTCTGCTGGGTCTGAGGTGGACCTGGCACTCTAGGAATGGAACTGCCCATTGACTAAGGCACATCTGGAAGCTTCTAGAACTTTAGTAGAGTAGCAGAAAGAATCTTGGGACTCCTTGTGAGCCACACCCTCTAGCCAGCCCTACCACCCCTACTGTTTAGTGGTAGGCTTCCCAAGAGCACACACAGTTGACCCCCAAGGACCATCTGCATAAAACGCTTCTCTGGACCTGGTCAGATGTCACAGTCCAGCTTGTGCTGCCATGAAAAATCACTTGAGATGTGGTACCCAGGATATACTGGGCACTCACAGTGTTCCTCTGCCTTTGGGGGTCTTCAGGGGCTGAACTCAGCATTCACATGGTAAAGACCTGACTCCCATCATCTTAGAATATGACTGTATCTGTACACAGGAACTTTAAAGATAATTGAGATAACTGAAGTTGTTGGGATGATCTGAGACCAAGGTGAGAGGTGTCTTTGTAAGAGATCAGGACACAGACACACAGAGGACCCTGTGAGGACCAAGAGAAGATGAAATTGCAAACCAGGGAGAGGAGAACAGCCTTAAAGAGGCAGCCCTCTGGAACCTTTTAGACAGGAAGAAATTCAGTATTGCCAGCAGTGGTGTATGTAGCATGCCTGTAATCCCCAGCACCTGGGAAACTGAGATGGGAAGATCACAAGTTCGAGGCCAGCCTGGAATACATAACAAAATCCTGGTCTTTAAAAAAATGTCTATGACTTAATCTCCCAAACAATCCCCTAGCATAAGCACAGCTGGTGTGGCTTAATGGTAGAATGTAGCACGAATTCTAATTGGTCTTAATGATAAAAAACCAGAGTCGGATACAGGGGTACATGCTGAAAGACAAGAGAGACAAAGGAAGAAGGCACAGCCACTTCTTACCTCGCCAACTCCACATCCTGAAAGAGGCCAAGCTCCTGTCTCCACTGCCTTATATTCCTCTCTCCACCCAGCCATATCACTTCCCGTTTCCTCCTCCCTAGTGCTGGGATTAAAGGCGTGTGTGCCTCCCAAGTACTGGGATCAAAGGCATGAGATCCCAAATGCTGGGATTAAAGGTGTGCACCACCGCTGCCTGGCCTCTGTGGCTAACTAGTGGCTGGCTCCACACTCTGATCTCCAGGCAAAGCTTTATTTATTAGAGTACAAACAAAAATATCACCACAGTAGAATGTTGTATGGGCTGCGGGTTCACGAGGGTTGGGGAAAGAAGACACAGAGGCACTCTAAGGATGATTTTTTTTTTAAGCCTTTCCAGCTGCCTGGGGGGGGGGGGGGGGGGGGGTGGGGGGGGGGGATGGAGGGCAGCCTCTGGCAAACTGACTGACTCTAGCTTTGCAAAGGGCTTTTTTTTTTTTTTATTGTTACACAATTCACACCTTTAGCAAGTCAATTTTGTATACCAAAGCTTCTTATCTAAGCTCCCCAAAGAGACAATGACAATGCAAATTCCAAAAGTCACAGGACATCTCAGTTTGCTGAGTTACAAAAGGCATCTCACAAAAGGCAAAACAAAGCTAGGTGCTGACACTAGGGAATCAAACCAGATGCAGAATTCTTCAGGAACTCTCGCCACAGTAGAACACTTGCCTAGCATGTTCAAGATTCGGGGGTTCAATCTCTATCTACCACATCTCCTCAAACAAACAAACAAACAAAATAGCAGGAGTACTTATTACTCTCCTTCCTCCATAGAGCACTGGGAAGGCCTTTTCGAATTCAAAACAAGAGAATCTACAGACACTTGCTGTACCTGTAAGTACAGTGGAAATTATGAGACTCTGGAGCCATTGGTCATGGGGGAAACTGTCCTGCAGAGAAAGACAGATGATCACCAACTTGGGTAGTGAGGCGCTGGACTGGCCTCAGATCAGCCAGTTACTGGGGACCATGGCTGCCCTGTTCCGGAGACCCCATTTTGTAATGTATCCTAGCCCAACCAGATGTGTGGAAACAGACTCAGATCAGTTTCGTGGCTTGCTTGAGATGCACAGTGTCGTCTAGAGTCAGGTGGAGAACGCTGATGTCTGATGCTTTTTCCTCCAACCTCCTGTAAGTTAATAACATAGAAAAAGACTCCAGAGAAAAAATTCCATGTGCTTGCAAATGGTGCAATGCAGGTTGGACCCGGAGTGTGTTATCTGGACCTGGTGTATCCTGTGCTGTATCAAGACAACCTCAGCAATTTCTGCCTTTTCTTCAAGCCCCTCTTCCTCTCTTGGTCTAGGGAAAGCTCTAGAGTGGTCTGTGTGGCAGTCTCTTCTAAGAGCCCTTTCTACTTCTAAGGGGAACTCAGCCTACCCTTTTATTTTCCGTATGTTAGGCTGCAGTGGCATCTAGGACTTGCTGGCCCTTGATGGTCCTCTCCCCTGGGCTGCTCAACTTCTAGATAGGAAACAGGAAATAGGACTTTGTATTTTATATACAGACCATTTATATTGAGCTGGTTAAGAGCACTTGCTGCTCTTGCAGAGGACCTGAGTTCAGTTCCCAGTGCTCATATCATGGGGCAGCTCACAACTACCTGTAACTCCAGCTCCAGGGGCTCCACATCTGGCCTCCATGGGCAATGCACTCTCTCTCTCTCTCTCTCTCTCTCTATATATATATATATATATATATATATATATATATATATATATATATCCACATACATACATTAAGAAGGACATGAGGTCCCCATGCACACAGATAGCAATAGAGAAATCAGAATTGTTAAACATGCACGCTCTCCTCTTCAATGGAAGAGATTTACACCTGTTTCACCCAGAAGGCTGGGAGTGGATGTTGTTTGTAGTCTGGTAATCCTTGCTATTCTGCAGATCCAGGCTTCACCCCAATTCCCCAGCCTCCTGAGCATTGTTTCTCAGTCAATAGAACTCTTTCTTATAAAAGAGTTTGTCAGCACTTTGCAAAAGGATGTACTCATGTCTTAAGCTTTATTGTGATAGTTGCTACAAGGGAACTTTTTTCCAAAGTTACGCTGTGCTTAAATATGTCAAAACAAATAAACCACTTTGGGACAGACTCCAGAAGTTTGAACCATCCCGGCTAAGTCGTGCTGAACTGGGTTTCCTTCTTGCCTCTCATAGTCCGTTTTCCTGCCAGCCGCAGAGTTTGCAGCGACCCACGTGCATACACATAAAAATAAAAATAAATCTTAGAAACAAAACCACGCCTGTCGTCACTCAGTCTCCGCTGCTGTGACAGAACGCCTGAGGTAATCACCTCCAAAGGCGGAAAGTTTATTTCGGATCGTGATTTTTGAGGTTTCAGCATGGCTGACTATTGCTTTGGGGCTCGCGGTGACACTGTTCCTCATGAGCATGTGACAGGAGGTCACCCCATGGAGGCAAAAAGAAGAGACAAATTGGCTACCATTCTAATCCCCTTCCCAGACACACCCAGATGTTCTAACAGCCTTCTACAAGGCTCCACTTCCTGAAGCCTCTACCACGTCTTAATAGTGCCACACCACGGTGGCAAGGCCCTCAATGCATGGCATTTTAGAGGACATCCCAATACAATCATCACAAGTACACATGGTGTAGCGTATAATACAGATTACACTGGTAAGTTATCATGTGTTGTTTATATTTGCTGAGAGCTGACATTCTTAAAGTGTCCGCTAAGACTCCATGCCACAGGCTAGCCCCTAATCCTGGGACAGGGAGAAAGGAGGGCAAACAACCAAGGGCATTAAAACACTGTGAGGAAACACAGCTAGAGGAAAAGCTATTTCCAACAGAGGTTACTGTTGTTTATCCCATGGCATAAAAATTCCAGCAGCGGTGGACTGGCAAGGTGGCTCAGGAGGTAAAGGAGCTTGTTGCCAAGTCTGCCGACCTTTGTTTGATTCCCAGGACCTACACGGAAAGAGAGAACCAATTCCTGCAAGTATTTTTGTTTTTATGACCACCGCAAGTGTGCCATGGCACTCACTCCCCCCCCCATACACATATACAATTAAATAAATGTAATAAAAAAAAAGTTTAAAATGCCTACAGTGTAAACAAAAAGCTGGATGTTTGTCCATAGATGAAAACATTCTGTTCTGCCAGAAAAATCTCTCAGTCAGGAACTTCAGTAGTTAGTGAGATCAGCAAGATGCTATCTACGCAGTTGGCATGGGGAGTGGGGGTCTGGGAGGGTGACGGGGCTGGGAGGGTGACAGGGTGGAGGGTGGCAGGGTGGAGGGTGGCAGGGTGGAGGGTGACAGGGTAGAGGGTGGCAGGGTGGAGGGTGATGGGGGGTGGGGGGTGGAGGGCGACAGGGTGGGAAGGTGACGGGGTGGGAGGGTGATGGGCACCTAAGGCCACCAGAAGAAGGCAGGGCTCAGCACCAGGCATCCACTGCTATTCTTCTGTACACATCTGCTGTACACATCTGCCAGGGAGGAGACCGCCCAGGGTACATGCCAGTCCAGCCAGCTCTGGGAAAGCCAGCAATCCACACCTATAGCCACCCTCTCCACAGAGAGCCAGGCTGCCTAGCCATGGCGTCCTGGTGCTGCTCAGCCTTCCAGGGAGCTGATCCCCGCCTCTTCTTTTCCCTTTACCCCAGTCACACCCGCCTCAGCTTTATCTGGCCAGTCAGTTTCTCAGTTGGACTGAGACTCCAAGCATGCTGGGCCACTGGATCAAAGCCACCCTGACAACCCATTTGGTGGTGCCCACCTGGAGAAGCTGAGGCAGGAGCCTGGCAGGGGTTTCAGTACAGCTCGTGCTACACAAGCCAGACATTCTCACCAACAAAATCCTGCAAGCGCTGGCAGGAACCTTCCCTACCTTCTTCCACCGGCACAGCTGCTCCTTTCCTCCCTGGTCTAGGTGCTGACAAAGCAGGAGAGTTGGGGCTGGCAACTCCAACCCCAGGCCCAGGCCCAGGCCCTGTCCTTAACCGCCCAGCCCCAGCTGCGTCTCCTCCTCTTCTTTTCTTTTTTTTTTTCCTCTTGGTTTTTTGACACAGGGTTTCTCTACGTAGCCCTGGCTGTTCTGGAATTCCTGTAGGCCTGTAGACCAGGCTGGCCTCAAACTCAGAGATCCACCTGCCTCAGCCTCCCGAGTGCTAGGATTCCAGGCGTGCAACTATCACCGCCAGGCTTTCAGCCCCCATTTCTGTCCCCGCCCCTTTCTCGCTGGTCCCGCCCCTCACCAGCGAGGCCCCGCCTCCCCGCCTCGGTGTAGCCGCCTCAGCCCCGCCCCCGCGGCACCTTCGCGAGGCAACCCGCCTGCGTGCGTTGACGCCACAAAGCCCCTGTGCCTCTCCCAGTACTGTGGCGCAAACCCAGCCTTTCCCCAAGGCGGCGCACCCGGCCTTGGCACCTGGCACGGTGCAAAACTCCTTCCCTGTGAGTACTCTCCTGCACCCCCGGGGCCGAGGCTCTGGGGCCCCGCCGGTCCTGGTTCGCAGTGCTCCGCTATCTCAGCCAGCCATCCTGTCCCCAACAAAGGTCACACTTGGAGCCGGGGGCTCCCACTGTTGACCACGCTAACTATGGAGGCCTCCTAGATGAGCCCTCATGAACAAAGGGCTTTAGGTGACCAGGAGCCTTGAGGTCCGCCTCTACCCCAGCGGAGCCCGGTCCCGCCCGCCTTCTTACCCGCACCCCACCTCACCCTCCGCCCCATTCTGACCAGGTGGTCAGCGGTGCATCCCTCAGGGCTCTTGAGGTTCGGGAAGAGCCGATGCCCTGTGCTCCGCTCACAGAAAGTTCCGATGACATTAACGCGGCAGCCACTCCAGAATATCTGAAAATGCCTTGACTTTAAGGATTGAGAAGAGGGGACCAGAGGGTAGCACTGAGTAAACCTCACTTCTGAACTCTCAATAATGAAACAGGGTGAGGCAATTCAGGGTCTCCACTGCCTGGGGTAGGACTCCAGGGTGCCAGTGCATTCATTGTGCATGTGATTATAAACGTGTGTGTGTGTGTGTGTGTGTGTGTGTGTGTGTGTGTGTGTGTGGTGTGTATACTTGTGTGCCTGTGCATATGTGTGTTGTATGTGCTTGCAGAGTGCATCCATGTTCACGTCTGTGCTTTGTCACAAGTGTGCTTGCACGTGTTTTCTGTGTGGATATGTTCCTGTACAGTTTACAAACATGTTTACCTGTAGGCAGGCTTGTATGTACATGTGTGTCTACGTGTCTACACATAGCCCCTGTATTTGTGTCTGCATGTGTTCATGCGTCCGTGTGTCTGCACGGAGCCCCTCTATCTGTGTGTTTTGTGTTGTGTCTCTTCTGCCTTGCACCTTCACTGAAAGGAGCTCCATTCCTTTCTGAGTCTCTGTGTTACTGGGGATTTGTTCACGACATTATTCTGACATCTGACTCTATTGTGGCGGTCCTAGCCCAGGGGTAGGGCTTGCCTGCAAACGCACAGCAGCTGGGGAGTCCCAGAAGGCCTGGGAAGGAGCTTGCAGCTGAGCTGGCCTAGGGACCAAGTCCAACTCAACAGTCAAGGTTCAGGGGTCCGGCTAGCATTTGTTCGGAGTGTCTTTGTGTCCCACGTTTGGACACCAGCTTTTGTCCTCATCCGTGAAAGAGCAAGACAGGAAGCATGCACAGTGCCATGGGGCCCAGGAGAGCTGGCTGGGGCAACAGTTGTGTGATTCTGCCTGCCAAGGGGTTATAGTGGAGACCTCCCCTTGTTTCTCCCCAGGAGCCATGGATGCGGTGGAACTTGCCAGAAGGTTGCAAGAGGAGGCCACATGTTCCATCTGCCTCGACTACTTCACTGATCCTGTGATGACCGCCTGTGGTCACAACTTCTGCAGAGAATGCATCCAGATGAGCTGGGAGAAAGGCAAGGGCAAGAAAGGGAAGAAGAAGCAGAAGAGCTCCTTCCCCTGCCCCGAGTGCAGGGAGATGTCCCCTCAGAGGAACCTGAGGCCCAACCGCCTGCTGACAAAGGTGGCCGAGATGGCCCGCCAGCACCCTGGGCTGCAGAAGCGAGACCTGTGCCAGGCACACCAAGAGCCCCTTAAGCTGTTCTGCCAGGATGACAAGAGCCCCATTTGTGTGGTCTGCAGGGAGGCCCAAGAACACCGGCTGCATCGGGTGCTGCCTGTGGATGAGGCTGCAAGGGACTATAAGGTGAATGCCAGATCAGGGCCTCCATGTCCGGGAGGAGCCATGGTCAGCACTGGCAAAGTATGACCAGGGGCCGGTGATCCCTTGTTGGGGGGGGGGGGGGGGGGGGGCCTGTCAAGTTGATCTCTACTCAAGGTGTGAGAAATGTAGAAGTTCACTTCATAGTAAGAGCACTGCTGCTGAGAGAGAGAGAGAGAGAGAGAGAGAGAGAGAGAGAGAGAGAGAGAGTCCTGGGGGAAAAGCCACAATAGGAATGTAAGTAGGTTGGAGACCAAGCAACATGGAGGAAGAGTCCTTTGCCCCCAAGATAAAAATAGGTGGGTGACTGATCTTCATATTCCCAAGAGGGGTCTATAGTAGCCATGTTTATTAATGAGCAATTTAATTAAGCGTATAGCAAGCAAAAGTATACACAATGAGTAGCAGACAGAAGCAGTAGAGAAATGTGAAATGCCATCAAATGAGTTTACAATGTCCAGGGGAGACAATTGAGGGAGGAGCCTGATCAAGAGAGCCAAAGGCAACACGTCAAATCCGGGACTTAGAGACACCAGCGGAATTGACTGGGGAAGCTGAGGCAGTCAGCTGGGGGGTTTTCATTTGTTTTAGCTGAGCTGTCTCTCCGTGGATGTTTCTCGTGACGGAACTTCTGGCTTCTCCTTCCCACTGGATGCATTTTCACATCACAGGATAAACAGCAGTAACCTCTGTGGAAAGTGGCTTTGTCTTCTAGCTGTTCCCAAGGGCACATTTTTATTCCGGGGCTATTTTCCTGTTTGTTTGTTTGTTTGTTTGTTTGTTTTCCTACTCGTCGCAGAGTTAGGGGACGAGCCAATCTGAGGACAGGGGCTTACAAGAACATTTTGAGACAAACGTGCCTGAGTGTAAAATAGATGTGGGGCGACCCTGTTTCCAAAGCCAGCTGTTCAGTGAGTTCAAACAGCATGGACAATTTACTAATATAGTGTATATTACAGTGATCTAACCCCCAAACCCAGGTCAGGAAAGGCTCCTTTCCTGAACATCTCATGGGCTCTAATGCAGGGCCCATGGCCTGGCTCTGCCACTGGAGTGGGAAGCTGGTACCTTCAGTCATCCATTTTCACTTCCTGACTGAAGATCATTTGCTTGTGTGTTGTGTTCTGAATGCCTCACTGCTGAATCGATTTGGTTTTGGTTTTTGCTTTGTTTTGTGGGGTGGGGACTGTCTGGTTCCCTGAGCTCCTGTAAGATGGTCTCTTGGGCCAGTGCAGCCTGAGAGACCACAGTCCAGACACAGACAGAGATAGGATTGTGGGACTGAGGACTGTATTTGTGTATCCAGGTGAAGCTGGAGGAAGACATGAGGTATTTTCGGGAGGAGATGGTCAAGACAGAGTCTCTACAAGCCAAGGAGGAACAGAGCTTAATTGAGTGGCAGGTAGGTGCCCAATGGCTGCCATTCCACCCTGTGTGTCCATATCCATCCTCCCCCGTGACAGGAAGTGCCTTTCACAGTGGGAGGCTTCAGGGAGGAAAAACATTCCTGTGCTCTGCAGGTTAGGTGTCTGACCTGGGAATTAAGTCTACACAAGACAGGCAAGCAGGCTTCTAAAAGATGGTTTTAATGATGGTGAGGATGGGCTGCAAACAAAAAGTGAGCTTCAGGTGATGGAGCCTTCTAGAACACGTGAAGTTCGTCAGAGGACAAAATTACAACACATTTAAAAGTTTTTGTTTGTAGACAGGGTCTCCATAAACTATTGAGGTCAGCCTTGAACTTATAGGCTCAAGTGATCCTCCTGCCTCAGCCTCCCAAAGAGCTATGACAATAGGCGTGCACCACTACACCTGGCTAAGTTAATTTTTTTAAAAAAATTATCTTCATTTGCCTGCATGTGTTTATGAAAAATGTGCATGCAGTTCTAGGCAAGACCAGAAGAGGGCATCAGACTGCCTGGAACCAGAGTTAAAGATGGATGGATGTTAGCCACTATTTGGGTGCCAGGAATCAAACCCTGGTCCTCTGGAAGAGCAGGCAGTGCCCTTAACTCCAGCCCCCTTTTAAAAGAATTTCTTTTATTATTCAGACAATAAATAGCTCTCTTTCTTTATTCTAGAATCAGGAAATGCACCCACAAAATAAATGTGGGCTGCACCTTTGATTTTAAAGACTGAGAAGGGTTTGCCATTCCATTTCAGAGTTATCTTCCGTGTAAGGTGGGATCAGGGAAACAATAGGGAGAATACTAGTTAGTCAACTGCTGGTCATCTTGTGGTACTGTTGGACAAGGATTGACTTCCTCCCCTTCACTGGAAATGGCCTGCTTGGGGGGTTGGGCTTGTTGGTGCATATGTGTGACTCCAGAACTCAAGGAGGCAAAAGCAAGATCTTCTTTCAAGGTCAGCCTAGAATATATAGCCAGTCCCAGGCCACCCAGGGCTACCTGGGAAGAGCCTGTCGTCTCAGAAGAAAAGGAAGATAAGTACATAACACACACACACACACACACACACACACACACACACACACACTGGGGAGAAGAGAGAAGAAGGCAGGCAGGGAGGGGTCTATTTGGGAAGTTTAGCTGTTATCTGTGAAATTCTGATTTCTTAGGAGTTTTGGTCAACAGCTTTAGGAACATGGGTAACTCCAGTCTGGCTTTTAGCCTGGTCCTTAGGAGCTCCCTGTCCTTTTTATGATCATGCCTGTGTCCTTTCTTGAGGTGTCATGTTCTGAACCCACCCACACCAGGACACATAGACAATGGACCATGTGGATGATGCCAGTCAGGGTCTGATCTGTTAGGGTGTAACAGGGGTAGTATGGGGACCTCTGTCACCACGTGTCCAGAATTGCTGTGTGGCAACCTTGAAGGAAAGCCATCCTTTCTGGACACATCTCATAGCCAGGTGGCGGGGCGGGGGGGCTCCCCACTCCCACAGGAGAAAGTGAAAAAGCGGAGAGAACGTGTCCTGGAGGAGTTCCAGAAGGTGGTCCTGTTCCTAGTGGAAGAAGAGCGCAGGCTTCTCCTGGTCCTGAAGAAGGAGGAAGACGATATCTTAGGGAGGCTGCAGGACAGCAAAACCTCCCTGGATCACCAGAGCCGCTCCCTGGACCGGCTCCTGCTGCAGCTGGAGGAGCAGAGCCAGCAGGAGCCCCTGCAGATGCTGCAGGTGAGGCCAGGGGATGCGGAGGGTCCTTGGGATTATCCCCGTGCGGCCACAAACCTGTGGGTTCACCATGAGGTGGGGCACGGCCTGAGATTGTACACTCAGCCCAGGAGCCTGCAGGACACATGCAGCCTGACAGGATGGGCTGGGCTGAGGGTCACCTCCCCATCCCATCCCAGTGCTGAACAGCAAATATCTCACACTGCCCAACAGGAGATACACACACACACACACACACACACACACACACACACACACACTGAGGGAGAGACAATGAATAAAATACAATTTGACTGCCAGCTGCTCTCCTGGTGAAGGCCCTGTGACAGAGGACCAGCCAGCATCCGCCAGCATGAAGGAGGCAGGCCGACTTCTTCACCACCCTTTCTCATCTCCGCTCACCCTGGTGGACCTGTGACCTAATTACCTCTTAGAGACCCGCACTGTGACTGCTCAACCTGTGACACTAGCAATTCAATTCCAACCTGGCTTTGCTGGGAACGTACCACATCTAGACAAGGCAGTGGACCACTGGGAAACACTTAGAGATGCAGATATTTTCCAGGCCAGGACGTTAATGGTGCTTGAGAAGTCTGTGGATCCTGGGTTTCTAGAAAATCTCTAGAGACCCTAGGTTCATCCTCAACCCACCCCCCTCCTCAAACCATGCCCACTGCGTTCTCTGCCCATTTTCCTCTGCCCCATTGTTCTGTGCACCTTAACTGGACCTGCAGCTGTGAGTCCAGAGAAGGAAACTCAGGACCCTGCCCTCCTCACCCACACCTTAACACCCCCCCC
>CABHPP010122255.1:30367-60057 GCA_902168425.1 Peromyscus attwateri | reverse complement strand
ATTTTTTCCCTTTAAAAATGTTTGACAGTTTATATAGTGCATTTTAATAATTTCCACCTCCTGTTCCCCTCCGTAACCTCACTCTTTTTCCTTCCCTTCTTCTCAAACTCTACCCCCCACTTTTATGTGTTCGTTTTCTGTGTGGCACAATGAACTTAGAATTGGGTGGAAAGTTACTCAGTGGAGCAAGAGTAACTTGCCTGTGGCTACAGCATGTCAGAAAGCGACACCTCTCCCCCAACAAGCATCAGATGCTGATATTCCCCTCTGGGATGGTGTGGGGCCTCATGGGATGTTTCTGTGCTCAAATCCTGTGCAAGTCTTGTGCGGACAATCATGACTGCAGAGGGTTCATGACAGCAAAGCCCATGTCATGTCCAGGAAATGTGTTTTCTGCATATATTCCCATCCTTGGTTCTTATATTCCTTTCAACTTCTTTTCTGAGATGTTCCCTAAGCCTTGGAGGCGTGTGTTACAGCTATCCCAGTAAGGACTGAGTACTATGTCAATACTTATTCTAGGTACCATCATGAGTTATGGGTTTCTGCATTAACCATCTCCTTCTTCTCTAAGAAGTCTCTGCAATGAAGCTTGGTGCATTCCTAATCCATGGGTACAAACATGAATATTTAGATAGCAGTTTAACATTTCTCACAATTTTTTAAATTTATTTTTTTAGAGAACTTCATACATGAACACAGTATCTACATCACCCCTGCCTCTCCCTCTTGCCTGAATCCCCCTCTCTCTCCCTCCCTCTCAGTTTCAAGACCTCTTCTTAATTATTCTTGTTATCTATCTATATATTATCATTTCACACATGTGCATAATTATATATGCACTCATATCAACTTACTGAGTCCATTTCGCATCGATTGTATGTACATGTGTCCAGGGCTTGTCATGGAATTAGACAACCTGTGCAAATGTCCTCCAGTAGCTCTTCATCTTGGGGTCTGACCTTGTGGAATTTCCTCCATCCACACTGGCATCTAGGTCTTGTTCAGGCAACCACGCTGATGGCTGATGAAATTTTCTGGGTTCAGTTTCTTCATAATATCTAGAGAACACTATCTAGAACCAGGAATCCTGGTCCCCTGGTTTTTACAATCTTTCTGTCTCTTTTCTGTGATGTTCTGTCAGCCCGAGGGGCAAAGATTGCCTTTGCAGATGTATGACTAGGGGTTGGGCATCCCAAGATTCGTTACTTACTGAATTTTGATAAGTTGTGGATCTCTCTAATAGACTTCATCTGTTGCAAAATCAAGCTTCTTTGCTGAGAACTGGGAGCTACACTTACCCGTGGTTAGGAGGGTAGATATTTAGAATACAATCAGCAATTATTTTACTTTTGGAAAATGGCATCACAAGGTTTTCCTCTAGGGTCTATGCTTCCCAGCCATTAGTAGTTGAATATCTATGATATACAAAGAACTCAAAAAAAAAAAAAAAGAAATCAAGGAAAGAATCCACCTGATTTTAAAAAATGGGCTTTGGATCTGAACACAGAGTTCTCAACGAAATTAAAATTGGCTGACAATATCCTTATTAGAGCTCAACATTGTTAGCAATTAGGAAAATGTAAATTAAAACCACTTTGAAAATGTATCTTAACCAGTCAGAAGGGCTAAGATCCAGAAAACAACCACCAACAACTATTGGCGAGGATGTAGGAAAAATGGAACCTTCATTTGCTGTTGGCAGGATTTCAAACTTAGGCAGCCACTCTGGGAATCAGTATAGAGAATTTTCAAAAAAGCTAAAAGTAGATCTGCCACATGATCTAGCTACATCACTCCTTGACATATGCTCAGTAGGATCTCCTATTACAGAGGTACTTGCTCGACTATATTCTTTATTGCTCTATTCACAGTAACTAGGAAATGAAAACAACCTAAATGTCCTTCTACTGAGACTAAAAATGGGTGCCTTTTCACACTGGAATCTAGTCAGCTGTAAAGTAAAAATAAATCATGACATTCTCAGGTGAATGGCTGGATTTGGAACAGATTGTATTAAGTGAGATAACTCAGACCCAGAAAGACAAAAGTCCCATGTTATCCCTTATTTATAGATCCTAGCTCCGAATGTTTTGATCTGAATATATAACCTGAAATAACTGAAGAAGGCAGGAAAGGGACCACAGAGGAAAGGAGCTCCAGAGAGGAGAATAGCAGGATACAGATTCTCTGAAGGGGGAAATGGCAAAAACTGGGAGGGGGTAATATTTAGTGGAGGGAGGAGGGAAATACTGGAAGATAGAGAGAAATGAGAGATAACATGAGGGATGCTTGAAAAAACCCATATGGAAACATTATTTTATAAAAATCACCCAAATAGCCAGGCGGTGGTGGCGCACGCCTTTAATCCCAGCACTCGGGAGGCAGAGCCAGGCGGATCTCTGTGAGTTCGAGGCCAGCCTGGGCTACCAAGTGAGCTCCAGGAAAGGCGCAAAGCTACACAGAGAAACCCTGTCTCGAAAAACCAAAAAAAAAAAAAAAATCACCCAAATATAAGTTTATAATATATATTTATAGTATTGGAGCTTTAACGGTGTTATATCACATGGGCCATCCAAGAGTCATTAGTTATCTACCAAAATTTTTAGTGCCAGGCATAGGAAATCTCCCAGTAAGGAGACTATAATAGACTCCCGAAACAAGCATGGGCTACTGGCATTGCTCTTGGCTGTCTTCAGAACTTAGAGGCAAGCCCCTGTTGCTGAAGACACTGAGTACTTCAGACACAGGACTTAGAGGAATTGAGCTGAACTGATAGGGAAGCCTCCTTCCCGGGGACTGGCTCTCATAAGATTGGAAGGTGCTCTGCAAGCTGCCAAGGGAGAGGTACACTCTGCAGCCCTGCCCAGCTCAGCAAGATGTGCAACAGCATAAAAGAGGCATTTTTTCCTCAAGAGCAACAAACGGCTCCCTAATTAGACTTCAGGTCTGACCAACTATATGTACCATGACTCTTTAGCAAACCCAGAGCTGTAGAACCTCTGACCACCCCAGCAAGATTTACTGAGAGCAGATAAATCTCCATGCAGTTATCCTATATTTGTTAGACAAATTTAATAGCTTTTAATGTTTCAGAATATCCAAACATAGAATTTAAATAGTCCAAAAAAAAAAAATTTTTTGGTCACATTTTTTTTTTTTTTTTTTTTTTTTTTTTTGCTGGTGTAGGCTTTAAGCTTGTAATGTATTAAGTTTACAAGGGCAGCAAGGAATACCTTTGTCAGTAAAATCATGGTAACTTTGCATTTTCACATCATTTTATGAGTCTGGGAAGTGGAGGAAGCCCCCTGAGTGAATGTCTATTGTTTGACATGGGTACAACCATGTCAAGGACCTGAGGATCAAACCCACAGGAACAGCAAAGCTTTGTCCAATATGGGCCATGCTTGGAACTGGCAAAGCCTTCCTCTGGTCCAAGTGAGAATACTGACAGCAGGTGCAAGTAAAGTGTTTACAAACAATTGACCTTGAGTGGGAAAAACTAAGCTCCAGCTTCCGGCTTCCAGATGTTTACAGCCTGAGACTGCTCCCTTATGGAGACCTTCTAGTGAGACCAGTTTACCCCATGCCCCATGCCGTACATAACGAACACCGAGGTTTCAGACAGCTGCATACAGTTCCACCTTGGCAGATGGGAAAATATCTGTTTACCCTTTTAGCTAAAAACAAAAAGCATCAGCATCAGCAGCAAGTTTGGTCTTGCTACACTGTAAGGGACACTAGAGAACAAGGTTCACCAGACCCTTACCCTTTTCAGATGGACATTTATATAAAAAAGGGGCATGAGAGGCACTTCTTTATTTTGTCAAATATTAAACTAATGCAGTTGGCATTTTCCTTTTGTGTGTGCCGCCTGAATCTTAAACAGTGTCTAATAGTGCCTCTGCAGCATCACAATTAGACTTCAACAGAGATATAACTTTGTGTGGATGGTTCTAATTTCACCCTAACCAAGAAAAGTTCCATCTGAACACTGAATTTATAAGGATGGTTCATGTTTTGTTGTGTTTTTCTGGGTTACCTGTAATTGAAGGAAAGGCCCCATAACCCAAAATGACGAGTATCACAGCTGAGATGGTTTCCCAGGTGTGATGGCAGGTTCCATTTGAAACTGCACCCTCTTCACACTCATCACAGTGAGATGAGCCATTCAGGGATGCTATTAGAATTTAGGCATTGGGCTGGGTATAGAGGGGAGGTAATTTGGTCTCCACAGGGCCTCAGACTTTGATTTGGGCCTCACTGTGTTCTCATCAGTGAAACTAATGAACTCCACTCTCTGTGAATGCAGAAAGTGATGATTGTTCCCAGAGCTATGGTCCATCATTTTATGCTGTAATCAGGAGGCCTTCTCATTGCTCACACTTGATCAACAGAAAATCATGTCCATTCATGTCTTTATCTATGGTCCCATATGCATGCCTGTCATTTGCCTGTTCGAAGCAAATGGACCCGATAGGTATATGTCACATCTACTACTTTCCATATGTGTTATGAAGTACACGAGCTTTCTTGGAATGCTATTCAGTGACATTTCCACCTAAATTTGTATTTCCCAGCAACATGAATGAGTTTATTGCTATTATCATATATATTTAATCTGGCATTTTGTAAACATGAAAAAGTATTGCTATATTTATTGCTCAGGAACATATGACTGTTTTGACCAACGGCTACCTATAGAGATGGTATTTTGTGTTAAGCACTATGCCGGATGCTGAAAAGTAGCAAATATAGGAGTAGAAAAACAGGATTTTGAGAGGAAGTGTGGGAAACTATACCCGAGGTATCTATTATATTGATTTTCCTTGTTTATAGAGATATAGGTAGGATGCCCTTGAGCTGTAGCTATTTAGAGAAAAGTGTACATTCCAGTCCCCCCACACACTTGAAAAATAAAGATCCCTTAACTCATAGAGGCTGATTTACGAGCTACAAAATGATCCTTCCTCAACCATGTGCTTCCCTATAGAAAAGTATACATCATGGCTTGGCATATTATAAATTTCCAGTAGAGCAAGAATTATCCCACTAAAAGTAAATACTAGGGAGCATCACAGGCAAAACAAACATTCTTTCATTTTCAGTTTTCACACTCAGTTAAATATTAGCAAATGACACAGGAGTTGTTTTATGAACTGGTGGACTGTAAGGAATGGAGAAAGCACTGAGTGATTGAAGTCCTGAGTGAATGTGTATTGTTGACATGGGCTCAGTCATGTTGAGGAGTCCAAGGCGTCAGACCCATGGGAAATTGCCAACACCATTACCTGCATGGGTCAGCCTCAAGATAGATGGCAAAACTTTCCTCCAGAGTCTGACTGTGAGTGTTTATGGATGATTGATCAGTGTGTGCAAAGACTAACAACTACAGTTTCTTCCTCCTGGAGCTCCTGGATGCTTACAGCCCGAGACTGTTCACCTAGAGAGGCCTCCTCCTACCAAGCCTAGCTAACTGCTCCTCTCTTATGCCATAACCAATAAATACTCTGGGCTTCCAGGTTAAGGTGGAAGCAAAACCCCATCTGATTCCAGGGTAACTATACGTATTCTGTGTGTCTGTCCTTTCTTATGTCTTCACCTCATCAGGTATCCAGGGTCCAAGCTGCATTAGTTGGGGCAATAAATATGCATTGGTATAATGGAAACATAATGCAAAATTTTTGTATATTAAAGGGTGAATACTATAAAAGATGCATCGTTTTGTCGTCAATGAATGCAATCTGAAAGAATTGCCCAACTCATTATACTTTTAAGGACAATTGAAAGTTTATCCATCTAGGTAGGTAAAAACTGAAGGAAAGAAAAAGAAAGAACACTAATAAATAACAGCTAAACAAAAATAGAATAAGTTCACCATCAAAGAACTAAGAACAAATGGAAAAAATGATGAAACTTCATGAAACTTCAAGATTTTTTTTTAAAATTGGAAATGGCCTAAATTTGGTGGTTTTTTTTTTTTTTTTTTTTTTTTTTGAGACATTGTTTCTTTTTGTAGCTTTGCGCCTTTCCTGGAAGTGGGTTTTTTTTTTTTTGTTGTTTGTTTTTGAGATAGGGTCTCTCTACATAGCTCTGCTTGCCCTGGAACTCACTATATAGACCAGGCTGGCCTCAAACTCACAAAGATCTGCTTGCCTTCCCATCCTGAGTGCTGGGATCAAGGTGTGCACTATTATACCTGGCCTAATCTAATTTGTTTTTGAAATCTTTCCTTTTATTGAAATGCAGACTTCTTTGTTTCCCGTACAATATATTCTGGTTATTGTTTCCCCCCTGAACAACTTCCAGATTCTCCCCACCTGTAGATCTACCCTTTCTGTTTCTCATTAGACAGTAACAGACATCTCAGGGATAATAATAAAATAAAATATGATAAAACAAAAACTAACACATTAGAGTTAGAGAAGACAAACAAACAGAAGAAAAAGAGCCCAAGAGAAGGCACAAGAATCAGAGACCTACTTGTTTTCATACTCAGGAATCCCAGAAAAACATTAAGCTGAAAGCCACCTTTTTATGCAGAGGACCTGGTGCAGACTCATGAAGACCCTCTGCATGCTGCACAGAGAGTTCATATGAGCTATGCTCATGTTGATTTAGAGGGACTTGTTTTCTTGGTGTCCTCCATCCCCTCTGGCTCTTACACTCTTTCAATCTCCTCTTCCATAGGGTTCCCTGAGCCCTGAGGGGAGAGATTCAATACAGACATCCCATTTAGGGCTGAGCGCCCCAAGATCTCTCAATCTCTGCATAATGCCTGGCTGTGGGTCTCTGTATTTGTTCCCATCTGCTGCAGGAGGAGGCTTCTTTGATGATGGCTGAGCAAGGTACTGATCTATATTAGTTTAGCAGAATATATTGCTGGTTTTTTGTTTTTGTTTGTTTCTTTTTTTTAAACAATAGTATTTGGATATACTCTAGGTCCTAGGGTTATCTATCGCTCATTCTTGGTCACCCAAGCAGTGTGAGATATGGACTCCATCTTATGGAGTGGGTTTGAAATCAAATCAGATATTGGTTGGTTTCTCCCAGAAGCCTTGAATTACTTTTGCCCTAGTACATCTGGCAGGTAATATACTATTGTAGATCAAAGATTTTGTAATTTGGTTAGTGTTTACAATTCTCTTTTGGTAGTGTGCAGAGTAACTTCTTGTACCAAAGATGGTAGAACATAGGGGTTATGGTTCTATGTAGGCACCAGCTTGACTTCTTCAAGTTCAACGAATGGTGTAGGTGTTGTCCTCAGCAATGGTGCTTGCTGTCAGGTTGTGGAGAGGAACTTATAGTCTTGGCAACAAACTGGGTTGTTTTGGGATTCTCATGGGACCCCTTTCTACTTGATATTTCCAAGAAAATTGCAACTGTCGTTTACTCAAGAATTTAAAATATTGACTCTAAACAATATGGTGAAGAAGAAGCATCCACAACTGGCTCAAACCACTGGAAAAGGAAGCTTTTCTATTGCATGAAGACATATTACAAAGTCACATTAAACAAAGAGTTGTAGCTATAGCATGGATAAAAAGAAATAGACCAACTATTCAAAAGAAAGTGCTAAAGGATCAACTTTTACATATAAAACCCAGGAAAATATTTGATCAGACATCAAAAATCAATGGAGAAGAATAGAGTTAAGCCAATTGGTTTACAGCATTGAGACAAAATGATTTTGATTCTCCCAAACATTGTATTAAAATTGAACTTAGCTTGGGAGTAAGATCATATAACTCAAGTTACTTGGGAAAGATGAGGCAGAGGCATTGCAAGTACTTGATAGGCATGGGTAATAAAGTGAATTCAAGGCCAGCTTGGTCAGCTTAAAAAGACCTGGTCTTAAAACAACAAAAAATGTTGTTTTTTTTTTAAATGGCTGCTGATAAAACATTAACGGAATACTTGCCTAACATGCCTGAAGTCTCAGGTTCAATCCCTAGTAACAACAACAATACTAACTAATATAGTAGCAATATTAAAATCTACGTGGGTTTTTCTGGATCTAAATGTAAATCTATAACAATGAGAAAAAATACGAAAATACCTTGTGGTTCAGCATGTAAAAAATGGGAAATGTTTATGAAATAACTGAAAAGCATATTTTATAATATACAAATGTTAGGTTTTGTTTAAACAAGGGAAACAATTATGACTGTGCAGTTGGAGATGTTTCTGCCACTTGAAGCTGATAGGTTCGTAGACTGGAGCTGTACAGATGTTGTGAGACAACTGAAGACCCCTGGGGCTGAGACAAATGATTTGGTTATTCAGTGCACAGCAGGAAGTGTCAACTTCCTATCTAGGTTGGTAGCCTGCCCTGCTACCACATATCTTTCAAGTTCCACTGGGGCAGTGCAAATGGGCCTTGATAGATGTTCCACAAATAGTGGGTTTGCACTATAGCCAAGAAAACCCCATGCCTAGGAAACCTCAACCTTCTACAGAAGGCTTCTAGCAAACCTGTCCAGTGTGTGTGACACAGGGAGATACTATCTTTATTATACTGGATATCAAATACTCCCTTTGCTCCAGAGTATGACTGTATCTTTCTTGGCTATTCACTGTACAAACATCTGTAAAATAATGATCAGATCCAAGGCTATTAGTGGCTCAGCCTACAGGAGATTGAAAAATGAGAGACCCACAGAGGATTGTCCGCCAACAGAACTGACAAAGCAAGTGAAGAGGTTGCACTCTGAAGAATTCTGTGTTCGACTTTCCTATCACAAAACAGGAATGGTGCTTTGGAAAGATGGTTCAGCAGTGAAGAGCACCAGCTGCTCTAGCAGAGGACCAGGTTCAGTTGCCAACACACACATAGTACCTCACAATCATCTGTAATTCTAGTCCAAGAGAATCTGACACCCTCTTCTGACTTCTGTGGGTACCAGACACACAAGTTGTATACAGACATACATGCAGGCAAAACATTCAGACACATAAAATAAAAGTTATATGTATACATAACATAATAAATATAATAATAAATATAATGTATAATTATTATATATCATAATAAATAAATAAATAAATAAATTAATTAATTAATTAATAAGGGCATTCAGAGCTAGTTAGATGTTCACCATTTACCTGCCAGCAGTCCTAAAGACCTGAGTTTGATCCCTGGACTCACGTGATGGAAGGAGAGAATGGACTCCTGTAAATTGTCTTCCACCTCCAAATGTGAACAGTGACATCCCTTACCCCCTCACACACAGTTTAAAAATAAAACTATAATAGGAAGGAATTTGCAGAAAGTGAACAGAAGTTTTGAGCAAGAAACTCCCATTGTGAAACTCACAGTGTAATATGTACATAAAGAAAAGTGTAACTACTACTTGGATACATAAAATGCAAGTAAAGCAATTGCATTTGTACTCATCAAATTGGAAGAAGTTATGAGCATGGATGAACAGTAACCAGATAATTCTACTGGGAACAATATATCATAAAATTACAATTTTGCAAATTAATTTGGTGAAAATGTTTTGCTGTACTTTGATATTAAACAGTTGCATTCCTGGGAATAACAACAGAAGAACTTTTTCCAGATATATGTGAAGATGTTCACCTCAACAACAGTCTATGTTGTAGACTGACTAAATGTCCACTGAAAGCAAACTTAGCTATGCAAATGATATGCATATGACTGGGTAACATTTAATATGAAGAAACAACACACAAGGCCTACAAAATGTAACATATATATGTGTGTGTGTGGGGGGTGTATGTTACAAGACTGAGTAAAAATAACTGCCATTTACAGTAAAATGACATTAACATTGAGGTTTAGATGTACATACAATAACTTAATAATATGTAGAATTATATATAGTCCCCTCTCCTCAGGCATTCTTTATTTTCTTTGCTCATCTTTACAGCTCTTTTTATTATCTGAAATTTCATTTTTATTCATATGTATTCATTGTGCATAGTGACATTCATCAGGCAGATATTGGCCTCTGACTTGCTTTTTGTGCTTTAGTGTATTCTGATCTTATTCAGTATCGTGATAACACTGGTTTCATAAGGTGAGTTTGGTAGCATCCCCTTCCGCCTTTCCTTAACATGGAATGAATGGTTGGTGGAGGATTTGTGTCAGTCCTTTAACAGTAGATAGAATTCTACAGTGTATTCTTTGTGACCTGAGCCCCCTTTCTTCCTATTTGTGTGCATGTGTGTGTGTGTGTGTGTGTGTGTGCAGGTGCATGCGTGTGCACATGCATGTACAGGCTAGAGGCCAACCTTGGGGTGTGTCTCCTCCAGTGCAATCCATCTTGGTTTTGTATTTTTTTGTTTTCATAATGAGTTATTTCATTTCCTGGAAATTGATGTTTAGGCTAAGGCTAGTCTGCATCTTTCTCTTTCTCTGCTGCCTCAGTCCTGGGATTACAGACACATGTTACGTGCCACCACAGCTGGGTGTTTTTAATGTGCAATTTTGAAATTGAACTCATATTCTCAGGCTTATAAAGCAAGAACTATGGTGATAGTGTGTTCCCCAATATATCATGCACCCTAATAAATTTATCTGGGGTCAGAGAACAGAACAGCCACTAGATAGACACAGAGGTCAGAAAATGGTGGCACTCACACCTTTAATGCTAGCATTCTGAAGGCAGAGATCCATCAGGATCTCTGTGAGTTCAAAGCCACACTAGAAACAGCCAGGCATGGTGACTCATGCGTTTAATCCCAGGAAGTGATGACAGAAAGCAGAAAGGTATATAAGGCGTGAAAACCAGGAACTAGAGCTGGTTAAGCTTTAAGGCTTTGAGCAGCAGTTCAGCTGAGATCCATTTGGATGAGGACATAGAAGCTTCCAGTCTGAGGAAACAGGACCAGCTGAGGAACTGGCAAGGTGAGGTGGCTGTGGCTTGTTCTGCTTTTCTGATCTTTCAGCGTTTACCCCAATACCTGGCTCCAGGTTTGTTTTTATTAATAAGACCTTCTAAGATTTATGCTACAAAGACTTTCTTGAATGAGCTATCTCTCTAGCTGTGGGGTCTGGGTTTTCTTTGTTCGGAGATGTCTTATTACTGTCCCAATATCATTGCTCATTATAGTCTATTTAAGTTGTTTATTCCTTTTTGATTTAATTCTGACAGATCATATATATCTAGAAATGTATCTATTTCCTTTATACTCTCCAATTTATTATAATGTAAAACTTCAAAGTATGACCTAATGGGCATCTGAATTCCACTGGTCTCTGTAAATGTCTCCTCTTAATCTCTTATTTCATTAATTTGGACCTGTTTTTATTTTCTTTCTTTTAGTTAGTTTAGGCAAGGGTTTATTAATCTTGTTTATCTTTTTTTCAAGAAATAGCTCTTTTTCTTACATTCTTTGTAGATTTTTATCCTGTTGTTTTCATTTCATTAATTTCTTCTCTGATCATTAATATTTCGTTCCATCTACAGATTTGCGATTGACTTGCTTGGTCTTGTATTCTAAGACATGCAGGTGTGTTGTTTTTGGGATCTGATTGTATTTTCACTAAAGGCGCTCATAGCCACAAACTTCCCTCTTAGAACCTCTTTCATTGTATTCCAGGAATTCTGGTATGTTGTGATTTCAGTTGCTTATTCTAGCCATTTTGTGTGCACTATCTACAAAAGGAGGTGTTTGTAGGGCATTGTATTTTCTATTTAGTGACACAGACAGCTTCCATTTGCTTAGTCAAACATATCTATGAATTACACTGTTTTCTTTGAACTAACTTTACAAATAGAAAGTGAGTAATAGATCACTGCAAAGAAATTGAAAACTAAAGATAATTCTTTCACTCTTTGTTTTTATCGATTAAATTATTATTTGACAATTTTATTTATATACACAATGCCTCCTGTTTACTTTTACTCCTACCCTTTCTTATCTCCCTCCAATTACCCTCCTCCCCGCCAATATCCCTTCTCCCTATAGGACTTCCCCATGTTCATGTCTTTGTTTTGTTGTGTGAGCTATAGAGTTTAATCAGGGCTATCTGTGTGACTGTTAGGATGAAACTATCCAATGGAGACCGCTGAAGTCACCAGAGAGTAGGTGTACATCTGCAGAGAATGGCTCCCCTTCCGCTATTAGAAGTCAATAATTTGTGAGTAGTGGGGTTGGGTCCCATTAGCTCCTTCCCTATCTATGACTGATTATTCACAGCCGTGTGAAGGACCAGTACTGGCAAATGCGGCTTTTGTGGGTTCATGATTGCAATGGCTGTGGTAATTTCTCTCCTGATTTCTTACCCAACCCACTTACCATTCAGTGGTGTGTTATTCAAATGGTAGGGGTTTGTATTTTCTGAAGCTTCTCTTGCTCTTGAGTCCTAGCTTTATTGCATTGTGATGAGACAGACTACAGGAAGTTATCTTAAATCTCATGTATTTAAGACTTCCTTAATGTCTTAAAAGATCATCTGTTTTGGAGGACATTCCATGAGAGGAGAATGTATGTTCAGCAATTGTTGGATGCAATAGTCTGTTAAATCTATAAAAAAAAAAAGGATAAGAAAAAAAAGGAAAAAGACAAAAGGTGGTCAGTAATAAGAGTAGAAATGAGAAGCTAATAAAGAATTATAATACTAAGGAAAATGTAAAATGTATCTGTAGAGATAACGAGAATTGACTTCCCATCCCAGAGATGTTTCTTTCCTGGATGGGCACATGGGCACCTGGAGTCCACCTGTTTGCTCTCTTGCCTTTCCTTCTGTGATGTTGGGGTTGGCATTTTTGTTGACACGTTGTTTTTGTGGTGCAGTGCCTTTGACCCTAGCACCTGCCAGCAGTTGCCGCGATTCTCTCCTCTCCTGGGGAGATAGTGAACTTCACTCCAGCCTGACTCAGATCATATTTCACTGTTTGGTACACTACATGATTTTGACTTAAGTGATTTTCCCTTCTAGATTAGAGCATTTGACAGGCCAAATCTCAGAGAATAGTCTCCTGAAATATACATCAGACTCCTAGAATGAGCTGCCAGTAAGGGACTTCTGCCTTAGAGCCACCTAGCCACCAACTGAGAGGGAATTGTTTTTGTTTTTTGTTTTAAGACAAATTGACAAGTTTTGTTTTCTTTGTGTGTGCTTGTTTCTGTATGAAAAAATTCATATTTTAGTGAGTATCATTACTAAAAATAATAGTAAGACTATAGTCCTGGAAGAATCTTCCGGTGAATTAACAGGTCACTATATTAGATCATTCATAACTACCAGAATAATTTTGGATGTGGTTACATTTATTGCACATGTATTATAAAATTATCAACAGTGGATGAGAGTATCACAAAATCATATGAAAACTCTTAATATTATCAATGCATTTTTCCCTCCCTGACAATCAAACTAAGGGGTACTTACTCTTTTAAAGAAAATTTCAGATATTTACTCATGTACCCTCATTTACTCCCATATTTATGCTCTGACAAGAATGTAAATTGTCAAGATAACAGTTAAACATTCCAAAGTTTGCACCCCATTTTTTCTTTTAAATGGGAAGAAATGTCAATCATCCTCACTCTAAGGTTTTGACTGTTTATTTTGAATATTTTTATTTCATTTACAAAATTTCTCCTTTCCCTTTCCTTCCTCCAAATCTCCTCGTACACCACTCCCTGCACTCCTTCAGATTCCTGGTTGTAGCCATAATTTTCTCCGGTCCCACCGGGCCCTGTGTTTCTCTAGTCCTGCCCGGCCCCACAGTCCTGCCGTCACTTATAAAATAATCACTAGAGGCTTATATTAATTACCAACTGTATGCCCTATGGTAGGCTTCTTGCTAGCTAGCTCTTCCAACTTAAATTAACCCATTTCTATTAATCTATGTTTTGTCATGTGGCCATGGCATTACTGGTCTGCTGGCACCTTGTTGCTCCTTGGGCAGCTGGCTCACATCTCCCCTCTCTCTCTATTCTTCTTCTTGTCTCTCTCTTGGATTTCCTGCCTGGCTATAACCTGACTCACCATAGGTCAGAGCAACTTCTTTATTAACCAATCATAGCAACACATATTTATAGCATGCAAAGACCATCCCACAGCACTTGGCCTCTCTTTTTACATCAATTGTTGTTACGTGTACATATGTATGTAAATGGAGGTGGAGCTTTCTGTCCCATCTGCTAGCTTAAACCTGGCAGTTGCTTCCCAAATTACCACACAGAGGCTTATATTAATTATAAATTCTTGGCTGACAGCTCAGGCTTATTACTGACTAGCTCTTACATTTAAATTAACCCATTTCTATTAATTTATGTATCACCACATGGCCCATGGCTTAACTGGTCCCTCAGAATCTTGCTTCTTGGGCAGCTCACAGAGTCTGCCCTGACTCTGCCCTCCTTCCTCTGAATCCTCAGTTTGATTTAACTGCCTAACCTTATCTTGCCTTGCCATAGGCCAAAACTGCTTTATTAATGCCTAACGAGAACAATACCCATTCACAGCATATAGAAGGACATCCCACAGCATTTGTATTTGTATATATATAAATATTCCCAAATATGACCTGTTGAGCACATGCTTATATGTATGTTTTTAGAGCTGACTGTTTGGTGCTGGACAGTTTGTGTGTTCCTCCCCCCATGCAGGGATTTTTTTTTTTTTAAGAAGGACTGTTGGTTACTTTTATGGCCAAGTGCTGAGAAAAGGCCTTTCCTTGCACCTATATGATATGTGTATGCCAAAACTTTTCTGCGTGATTTGACTGCAGTTTGCACAGTGATAAGTTCAATGTTAAATCTGCTTTAGGATCTCTATTTCCACCCGTGCCCCCTCATTTGGTCTCTGATTTCCGTCCGATGCAAGGCCTATGCCCCTTGTACCCGGCATCCTGCCCTCCAAGTTATTTGGTGGTGGAAAAACATTCGTCTTTTCAGAGGCCGATTCTTTTTTTTTTTTTTTTTTTTTTTTTTTTTTTTTTTTTTTTTTTGGGTTTTTTTTTTTTTTTTTTTTTTGGTTTTTCGAGACAGGGTTTCTCTGTGTAGCTTTGCACCTTTCCTGGATCTCGCTCTGTAGACCAGGCTGGCCTCGAACTCACAGAGATCCGCCTGGCTCTGCCTCCCGAGTGCTGGGATTAAAGGCGTGCGCCACCACCGCCCGGCAGAGGCCGATTCTTAACCAATAGTTCCCGCCTTCGGTAGTCACGTTTACTCCAGACTAGGAGCTGGGCGCACCCTGCTCAGGACTGACCACACTGGACGGAGAGGACTCTCTCCCACTCTGTTCCATTTTGTAAAGTTGTCCTGCTCCCTTTGTTATCGAAACTGCAGCCATTGCCTTTCCCCCATCGTCTGCCTTAGAGGATGGCTGCTTGCCAACCAACCCCGGCTTCTCCTCCCAGATTCAGGCAGTTGGTAATGGGTGTCATTTGCTCTCTTCCTTTCTTCTGAATTTGTTATTCTTTTTATTAATCTGCATCACTAAAGAGAAGTCACCAGGGAAGCATGAACGATTTTTCCTCTAGTGGATGCAGCTCTTTCGACTTTATGTGGCACATACATAATACAAGCTCCCAAATTAATTTATTGAAGTGTATATTTTTATCGGTATACTTAATCTGCCAATAAGCAGATGGAAATAAAATATTTGGGGTAGTTGAATGTCTTACATCCTCTCTGTAGCTAACATGATTGATAATCTTTGCTTTAATTTTGCTTGGTTATACAGGACCCTTGGCTCCTTAAAACTCAAGTACTTCTGGTTACACTATGCACCAATACCCATCTACCAATAATCTCCATATAGAATCTTTTGTATTCTCTTGATCTCTTTCTTATGTTTTGCTTGTGAAGTTACCTAGAAGATGACAGAGACCTATGCCACTTTCAAATACCAGTATTCCAAAGCTAATCTCATGGATGTTCTTAAGGTCTCATAGCTTAGACATACTCCAAACAAGGCTCTAGATAAGTATGGTTTCTTTACATAAAGTTGGAGAACACTTTGCTTCCCAATTTCACACAGTACTTAGTGATTTTGAAACAGGTTCAAGCAGTCTCCTCAGCAAAGCAAAGATACATGACACCTTTCTCTAGATAAACAGACAGGTAACAAGTACATACTTTTCATAGCTCTGGAAGCATGAAAGGGTATAAACATGTTTGGGAGGTGATTGAAGAGGTTCTTGGTGACATGCATGCATGAACTGTCTTAATGTCTGTGTATAAGGATGGATATGACATCACCCTCTTTCTTTAATCCAAAAGGAAAATGTTGCAGCATCTGTCAATTTCAATGAAGAGATTTCTAGTGATGCCATTGGCCCTAGTTTTGCAGCACCTGAGTGCTATATTCTAACTATTTTAGCTGTCCTCAGTGTGCTCACACTCAAAAGGAAGCATGAACTTCAAAGACACTGGCCAACCTTGTACAAATAAGAACAGGTTTTAGAGGAAGCAAGTAGATCTAACATCCTCTAATCCGTCCGTAGCATTAGACAACATGGTGGACAGGGACATAACCCAAAAGTACCCTAAGCAATTGGGATGCTCTGTAGGACTGAGCTCTGCAAAGTAGACATTTCTGTCTAATACTTTAAGACCCATAGAACTATTAGTTTTAATTCTTATTGTGTTGAGTAGTGTAGATGCTCCTATAGCCAAAGCCAAACTTGGAACATTTTTGGTTTCTGGTCTCCAGGCTTAGGCTTCCTTTCTGTGCAATAAGCACAGCTGACAATCAGTGGCTTTCCCAGTGCCTTGGCCAACGTCATCCGAATTAATAAAACGGGCTCCTGCAGCCCAGGCTGTGGTAAAGAATTCCCGAAGGTGTCACAACCCTTCCACGTGTGCCTCCTAACTACTGCCTTGCCATCTCCTAAGCAAAGTGGGCTATTGTAAACATTCTCAAACTAAGACTCTAGAAACCCAAGCCATTTGGCTCTATAAGCCAACAGGTCATAAAGAAAAGAGGTTTATAAAGGCTTTTTTATTTATTTATTTTTTTTTTGCCAACAGAGTTGAATATATTCTTTACTATCCAGGACTCATTCTGAATTGCAATGTTCTTATTCTCAGAATGTATTTTTGAGAAATTTTATTTGTTGCAAAAATGCAAGCTAACCCAACCCAATATTCTGAGTCATGAGTCAGATAAAAGTTGACATTCTGAGTATGATTCCTTTGGATAGAAGGCTCAGCCAAAGTATCTTGCTATCTTCGAATATAAAGACTTCATAGAAAAAAAAAACAAATTAAAAAACTCTTTCCTGTGATTCTGGAAGCTGGAAATATGAGAAGGTGCTGATTGCTTTTAGCTTATGCTGAAGATTTCCTCTGGTTATGTTCTACATGGTCTTCCTTGATATGTGTGTAATATAGAAACAAGTAGAGGAGAAAAGAGGTGAAGAGAGGGAAGGAGAGGAGAGGAAAGAGGAGAAGACAGGAGAGGAGAGGAGGGAGAGAAAGGGGAAAGAGGAGAGGACAGGAAAGGAGGGGGGAGACAAGGGGAGGGGAAAGGAGAGGAGGGAAGAGGAGATTCTATATCTTTCCCCCTTAATACGATCTTACCATGGAGGTGCCACCATCATGATCAAGTCTACTGTTCATTACTGAATGACTTTGGGTCCAAACACATTGGAAGGTATGATAACACATGAATTTGATAAGGAAACGTTCATTCACTCTATAGTACCTACCCATAGTTGATTCTAAACGAGATAAGAATTGGTTTTGAAAAGGTCTGAGTCACAGTGCAGATGATATTACATATTTCTCTTAATATGTGAGCAGAAAAGACCTAATGGTGAAGCTTTCAGAATGAGGAATGGGCTCTGTGTAGAAGTTTTAATTACCATGTGTTTTTATGGTATGGTTGTGTGGGATAGTAGTTGTTGTTGTGGGAAAACTTGAAAAAGCAACCCAGGAAATCCAAGTTCCCTTTGATTTCCAGAAGTTCATTTTGGGGTTACAGCTGTACACATCCATACCACTTACTTGCCAATCTCAGGTTTCAGGAGACAAGAGTTTGCACCAAGCTTCAGTTGAAGCATAGCACTTAGGAGGACAGATAGAGGTCTCCATACTTCTTTGGCTCTACCAGGAGTCAGAGGCACAACTGAAATGAACAATATGTCCATGTAGTGCAATCTGTCCATGAGTGTGTCTGCTTGGCAGAGTGGGACACTTCAGCATCCTCATGAGTTCCCTGAATGTCAACATACACAACATAAGCAAAGCAGCATGCTTGTCCGTTTGCTGAGCACTTAGGTTTGTGCCCTGCTTCCTTGTTTGAATTCCTATCCACCCACCCAATCTCTAAGCTCAGAAACTCGACCAGATTTCCTATTGCCAATTAAACAGAACATTCCCTATAAAACAGTTTCCTGGGTCATAAGGTAAATATATTTCTGATTTATGCTTCCAATGTCTTTTCACGCACTCCTTTAGTGCTTGGTGGTCCCTTTCTTATGCCTGGGCTCATTCTCCCATCTAATACTTTTAGTTTAAGGACTTGCTTTTCTTACCAGATAGAATCTAAAGTTTTGTACACAGAGATTGTGTCTAATAGATTTTTATGTTCACTGAAGTGTCTAGTACTCCATAGGTAGTAAATCTCAGGAGACAGATATTGAATGAATAGAAGAGCAACTGGAACATTCTGAATAGAGGAAAAAGGATGAAGTTGCCACACTGGAAGATCCCTCACCCTTTTTCCTTATAAGTCTAAATGATCCTTTGTTTCAGACTTTGGTCTGGAAAGTGATAAGATCAAGAAATCAAGACAAGGTAGAAATTTGGGTAATGCACCCAGGGCATGTGACTTTGTACTTTCAAAGAGCAAGTTAAGCTCTTTACCCATACAGATACAGAAAGTGGTGTGTGGTCATAAAATGGTTTGTGAAATAAGACTGAATCAAGTTCTTCACCATGATAGGTCTGCTGATGTCTTCTGATGGGAAGAGAGTTTCCATTAGAAAGGTGAACTTTGTCAGCTGCATCAGGTAAACAACAATCTCTAAAACTTGGAGTATGAGGAAGCTGGGGTGATTTCAAGCAAGTTGAAAGCATAGAAAAGGCTTTGTGAAACACTTATTTCCACATTTCCCACTAGCCTCAATCTATAAAGAAAGCATTTCCCTGTATTCCACAGTAATATATCTTACTTTTTAAAATGTACAGTAACTGCCAGCCAACTAGGAGCTAAAAGCGGAGACATTGTACAGCTACTTTGGCACTATGTCCTTAATATATGTTCAGTGGGTTAATGTGCAGTAAAGCAAAGCATGCGACGGCCAGATATAACACGCTCGATCCTCCTGACGGGAAGCAAAGTCGCCTGCCAGGGAGCTGAGACACAGTTTCTCCTGTCATTATTCTTTCCATAAGGTACATCTGAAACACACCTTTCCAGCACACTAGTCATTGAATCCAATTTTATATTTTTAGGTACCATTAGCCATTCTCCCCCACCACCTTACATTTCCAGAAAATTCTGCACATCTGGAAAGAACAGCAAAGTACAAGAACGGGCGTTTGTGCTTGGCTCCTACTAGACATGTTTCACTTAATTTCCTCTGATTTTACTATACTTTCCTGTGCGGCTCCTTCTAGACATCTAATAAAACACCTCGCCATGTAGAAATCATAAATGATCTAAGGTGAGCATGACTGACATATTAATTGTTTGATTATCAGTATGATGCCGAAACCAAATTAGGAGCAAAGGCTCATGTTACTAATGAGGACTCCTTTGGGTCCCTTCTTGGTCTCTGTATAGACTCTCCTGCATCCTTGTCTCTCTGATCCACTGCCAGACAGACTGTACTACCTGTGTTTCTCTTCTGTAACCTTCTATGACCTTCTCAGTGTCACAGAAAGAAGAAAAACAATTATGACTTTAATTTAGTTTTCCACTCTTCAGCCATCAGTCTCCAATGTTTTGTCAATGTACAAAGAAGAAGTCATTACTTTAAATCATTTTAGTAATAGAAAATGAAGAAATAGCAATGGGAATCACTTAGATCAAGGTCACGATGTGATGGCAACATGAAGGAATTAGCCATGGGTCATATAGGTCAAGAATTGAGTCATGAGCTAGGCTATAAGTATGACTGAGAAGTAAGATGAGGCTGAATTCTCTGGGAAACCATATGCTTAGACAAAGATTTGAAGTTAAATGAAGATGACTGAGCACTTAGTTTTTAGATACTGATTTATCTAAGACACTAGTGGCTTTTACTTCTGACAACATATGAGTAAGATTCAAATCCTTTCCTAGTAGCTGGATGCCAGGTCAGGGAATTCTATCAGATACTCAGTGGTTTTAGGATTTGAGTATGCAAGAAGACACAATGAAAATGCCAAGGGTAGAGAAGTCATTTGGATAATTCTGTTAATTTTCAGGATATCACTTCGGGGCTATTTGAAATATTTTAAACTAATATATCTCTTCCACTACTCCCCTCACACAAATATACTGTCAACTAAAACTAGAGAAATGCTGTATCATGTCTCCATTAAGAAAGAGAGAGAGAGAGAGAGAGAGAGAGAGAGAGAGAGAGAGAGAAGTCTCTTGATTTAGAACAAAATCCTCCTTTCCTTCCTTTCTTTTTTCTTTCTTCCCTTCCTTCCTTTCTCTTTTTCTTTAGTCAAGAAACTAGCAGGTGCTTATGAACACTGCCATTCATACTTTGATGGGAGCAACAGTCTAGTGGGGAATTTAGGAACTAACGAGGAAAGGAATTAGAAAAGACACAGGGAATAGCTTGGTTCTGGTTATTAGGAGAAGAACAATTCAGGAAGATGTCTGGATGGTTAATGGATAGTGAGAGTACAGTGTTGCATTTTTGGGACTGAATGAAGTGAAGAAGGAGAAAGTGATAGTGGTCACTGTCCAGAGTAGGATGCTGAGATGAAATGGGTTGGGAAGTTTAGCCACATCAGGGAGTAGGCTGAGTAGGAAGATGAACCTTGATGAAATTTAGATATTGTGTTAGTCAGCCTTTTCACTACTGTGGGCAAATACCTGACATCAATAACGTGCACAGGGAAGATTTGTTTTGGTTGATGTTTTCAAGCCCCATTAACTGTGGGTTTCTCTTAAGCCAGAACCTAGCATCAGAAGAGGGCATGGTGTGGAAGGTTTCTCACTATATGCCATCCAAAAAGCAGGGAGACCAAGAAGAAACAGGAAGGAGAAGGGACAGGATGTGACCTTCAAAGATTCACCCCCAGTGAACTACTTTCTCCAGCTAAATCCCTCCTCCTGATTTCCACCGTCTCCCAATAGGCCATCAGATTTTGAGTCCACTAGTAGATCAATTCATTGATTTTGTTAGAATTGTCGTTATTCACTCATTTTCTCTATAGAGCAGCAGCTGAAGACTAAGCCTTCAGTATAGGAAACTATGGAAGGCATTTCAAATTCAAACGATACAGTATACCCAAAAAGAATGAGCATGTAATTGTGTGCATTGAGAGTTACCAAGTTCCATTCATTCCTACAGGTATAAAGAGTCACAAATATGGAGAAGGAGAAAACTGTAGTGCGCCTTTGACTGTAGAATTAGTAATGTATCTATTGCTGATGCTGATAGCATTAGTTCAGACCCTGGTACCTGTGTAATTGAAGAAGAGAACTGTCAATCAATTGTCTTCACCTCCACACATACACCATATCACGTCCTGTGCCAGCGTCCTCCCCCATGCACACATAAAATAGATAAACACGTGAATTAAAAGATGGTGCCTTAGTAAAACTACTTACTAAGCATAGCTGCTCACTGACTCATCTACCGGCTCCACAGCACTGGTAATTTTATATGCAATATGCAGATTGGGAAACTAAGGTATAAGAATTTAAATTTAAGTACTATACCTAACATTTGACTGTTAGTAAGAATAGATGAGGTTGGATTCAAAGATTTGTCTGAGTTTAGGGAGATGGCTCAGTGGATAAAAGACTTGTAAGGCAAGCGTGAAGACCTGAGTTTGGATAGCTACTACTCAGGTAGAAGCTGGGCGGTGTGACGGTGTGTATCTTTAATACTAGTACTGGGATGGCAGAGATAGGCAGATACCTGGAACTCATTGACAAGCCAGTGTAGCTGAAACAGTGAGGACCAGGTTTAGTGAGCAACCGTCTCAGAAGATGAGGTGGGGTGTGATGAGGATGACAGGTGATGTGAACATCTAGCTTCTCTACATGCACTTGTATGCAAATTTACACTCTCATACAGTTATATACACATGTTCACACACACCTGAACATGTACACACAGATAAATTTCCCCCTTGACCTGTCTAATTTTACAACTAGGTGAAATATGATAAAAAGAATGTATATGAAAGATTCTCGGCATCATCAATTATTACAAATCATGAAGATTATTAAACATAAGCTTCGGGGCTGGGGATTTAGCTCAGTGGTAGAGCACTTGCTTAGCAAGCACAAGGCCCTGGGTTCATGGAATGTAGATAATTTTGATAGTAGGATCCCACACAATTCCAAAGTCTGAAAATAGCCTTGTCACTATTTGTCTATAAAGCAATGCTCAACCTCCAAATGTCCACAAGGAATGCCTTTGATGATTTCTTCACAGAAATTTAAGTGTTTATAAGCTGAACAGCTAAGAATAAATACAAAAACACTTAAAGGACTCTCAGAATGTAGGAGCAGACACAAGGTGTAGGAACACACACACACTGACTAGGCCAGAGGCTTGATCTAATACGTTATCTGAGGGCTAACAGCTTCTCTGTAAGGGACAGCATCAGGGAATAAAGTTATTTCTGGCACTCTGTTCTCTGAAACAAAATGACTTCTAGTGCTCGAAGCTAGAACTCCAGATGCAGCTTCACAAGGCAGCAGAAAAAATACAGCATACTGAAGAAGGCTGTGAATGCCTTGTATTTATATGTGGAAACAGATCAGGAGACAAACGATATTTGATAATATAAGCAGCTTTAAAATACAATTTTGTTGAGATTAGGTCTTTTTATGGGATGTAGTAGATACATTTCTGATGCTTTATTTCTTGTACCAAATGAAGAAGAAAGGAAGGGAGGGAGGAAAGAAGGGAGAGAGAGAGAGAGAGAGAGAGAGAGAGAGAGAGAGAGAGAGAGAGAAGAAAGAGAGAGAGCTTGAGAGAAAGAAAGGAAGGGAGGGATGGAGGAAGGAAGGAAGGAAGGAAGGAAGGAAGGAAGGAAAATTATGACCTCTGAATCTATCTAGGAAAAGCTCAAGAATGAAATCAACTTCTTGGTCCAGTCCAATACAGACCTTAAAATATTTGCTGCATGGCTTTTCATGGCGAATCTGTTTCTGTTCATCCCAGGGAAAGTGACAAAGACGTAAAGGCAAACCCAAGAAACTATTCCATGCAAGTCTAGCTGGGTGAGCCAGTGACTTTAACTGGAGTTACTTACAGAATCATGGCCAAGTGAGAGGGAACTGTATCACTGTACAAAAGTCTCCACTTTCAGCACTGGGGCATAGCCTCAGTCTTGACTACTTGGGAGGATAAGGCAGGAGGATTGCTAGTTCAAAGCTGACAGGGACAATTTAGAGAGACCCTGTGTCAAAATAGAAAGTAAACAGAAAACAACAATAACGACAAAACAAAACCACACACACACACACACACACACACACACACACACACACACACACACTTAAATGCATGTGTGTGCACACATACACAAAACTCCCTGAAAACCTAGTTGTGGCTGCCACTTAGAGACAGTACCTATGTAGCATGTAGAAGCTCTGGGTCTGGTCTCCAGACACTACCATAGTCAAAAAAGCACGTACTTGGTGGCTACCACTCCCTGTCTAAAATTATCTTCTGGTTAGCTGCGGGACAGAAGGTAACTGATTGTAGGAGTGTTTGGCAGGAAAGATGTTTCTTGGTAGCAGTTTAGAAAAACGTCACACTTCAAACAGCATCTACAAGTAGTCACCTTAGGACACATTGTTTTTTTTTGGAAAGGACACTCTTATTTACACTGAAAATATCAATGGATCTTGATGAAAATCTTAAAAAAAAAAAAACAACAACAACAACAAAAATGAGCCTGGATGTTTTTACACTGACATTTCAAAATATACATAAAAGGTTTTGGCTGGGCGTAGTGGCGCTCTCCTTTAATCCCAGCACTCAGGAGGCAGATCTCCGTGAGTTCAAGGCCAACCTGGTCTACAAAGTGAGTTTCAGGACAGCTAGGACTATTACACAGAGAAACCCTCTAGGAAAAAAATTGTTTTGAGACTTGGGTAAAGGTTTTTTTTTTTTTTTTTTAACTTCTGAGAGAATTATAGTTGAAATTCCTATATTTTTCCACTGTGTGGAGATGACTGGGCTATGTCTTCATGTTAACATTTAGGCTTCCCACAAGCATGATTAACTGAGATTTATAGCAATGTCCTTTTCCTACTCTTTTAATGAATAGTGCTTAAAAGAACTCCGTTTAGTGTCTAAAGGGATGACTGCTTACTGTATGCACAGAATGTACATTTAAATAAATGATATATAATCCAACCTCAGAAACTTCTTTTAAAAGCAAAGTATGATTAAAAACATTTCCTCCTAACACAATTACTAAGTGTGCTGCCTTCTCCTTATTCTCATGTAAAACTAGACCATCTCAAATTTTTATTGGGTCATCCATGATTTTATGGGACTTGTCACTGGCTTCTCATCTGGGAATTAAAGAACCTTATTCAAGTATCAAAAATTTTATAGCTCCTTTCTCTCTCTTTTGTAGACATCCATTTCCATTTATTATTTTATTAAGAGAGACATAATTAATTTTCTCTCAGTACAAAGTCATAACTTGCCTTCCCACTTTTAAGTCTCCCTTCTCCTATGTCTTGTTCCTTCTGTTCAGACCAAAAATTACTCAGCAGTGCAGGTGTAATGGTGTGGGGAAAGTACAATATTTTAAGGATTTTCTCACAAATGGTATTTTCGTGAGTATCTGGAAGTTTTGCTCTTAATGTTCTCCCCAATAAGATTGTTCACAAATTATTTTCACCTCACTTAGTTTGAGAAATGCCTTAGTAAGTTAGAATATGTTAAGAAAGTAAGTTGGAAAATGCACCAGGCCGTGGTGGCACACACCTTTAATTGCAGCGCTCGGGAGGCAGAAGCACGTGGATCTTCTGAGTTCTAGGCCAGCCTGATCTTCAGAACTAGTTCCAGGACAGCCAGGGCTAAGCCGAAAAACCCTGTCTCAAAACACTGGAAAAAAGGAAAGAAAGAAAGGAAGTTTGTTATAGAGACGCATGCCTACAGTTCTTAGCGGCTCCAAAGTTGAGGCAGGAGGATTCCTGAGAAATCAAGGCCATACTTAGCTACAGATTGAATTCTAGGTGAGCTTGGCATACTGAGATTGGGTAGTAAAATGTCCAAACAAGCAACAAGCAAGCAAACAAATAAACAGTCAAAATAAGCTATGAAAATTTCTTCCAAAAGTTTGTATTCAATAAAGGATAAAGGGGAGAAATTTACAAAGTAAGAGGCTCCGTGAGAAGAAACCAAGGGCATTATCAAGCTAATACTGAGAGCAAATTTTTTAATTTTTCAGCTGCTGAATATATTTGTTTATTTTGTGGTTCTACCCTCAGGAGAGCCCCTTGTTTAGATGACACAGATTGTTGGTGTGCAAAAGTTCTGCTTATATCTGCCTGTAGGCAGAGTCAACTCTTCAGGTAACAATGAAAGAATCCAAAAGACTGTGTGCTGTTGTTTTTTCTTTTCTTTTGCTTTTGAGACTGAATAGATAGTTGAGAAAAGTTAGGTTGGCACTCAAGAGCCTGGGGTCTTCAGTTCTGACTTAAGCTTTAGCACAATTTCCGAGGCTTCCTGTGTCAAATTTACAAAAACATCTGGAGGCCAGCTAGAATCTCCAGGCACAAGCCAGAGCAAGAAGAAACTGTTGTATCTGTGTAGGCATACTCTACATTCTGTCTGTTGTAACAAGAGGATGTGTGTTGCATCCAGCCAATGCAACAAAATATCTTAGAAAGCCAGGGGTTATAAAGGCAAACCTGGGAGGGATACACAGTTACTTGTCCATAACAAATATCAGACATTGTTTTGAATATCAGTTGTCTCAAATACAATTTTCTTGTGAGATAATTTTTGGGGGATCTTATTTCCCTCAATGCGAGCATGGGATGCCAGAAAGTGAAGAGGTTGATATTGCATTAAACACACCATCCACTGAGAAACGGGCAGATAAAGGCTATGAGGTTGATTCAGATTTGGAATTCTGGAGAGAGGGAAACAATAGCAACAATAGAAATTTCCTTCTTGTCCTAAGGCTTTCTGTTGACTTGGACTATGACAGAGAATCTTGATGGTCTGATATATCTATGAATAAGGGACCTTACTCATAGATAACAAGATTTGTAAACAAAACTCAGATGTGTCTACATCCTCTAAATATTCAGTGGTTCATGTTTGTTGCTATTCATGAACATATTTTATATACTTTTGATTTGTTGGTTTACTCTTTTAACATGTTTCTGTTTTTAACCAGATACATGATATGTAAACTATATATATTTGGGGTGACTTTGAGATGTTTAATGCATGCATATATTGTGCAAAGTTCAAATCTCAGGTTAAACATATCTAGCTCTTTAATATTTATTAATTCTTCATGCTAAACAGGTTCAAAATTCTTCCTTATAGTTAAAAATATAGGTTCTGGAGAGATGGCTCACTAATTAAGAATGCTTTATATTCTTCCAGAGGTTTCAACTATAGTTCCCAGCACCCTTGTCAAGTGTTATGTAGAGCTTCAGAGGGGTCAGGACCTTCTTATGGCCTCAGCTGGCCAATGAACACATGGCATACCCTTAAATGCACACACACACACACACACACACACACACACACACACAAATAAATGTTCTTTTACATTTACTTATTGTATATGTGCACACACTTGCAGGCATTATTGCACACATGTGTGAACAGTGTACTGGAGTCACTTCTCTCTTTCTGCCATGTAGGTTCTGAGGAAATTAGGACTCTGGGCTTGAAAGTGATACACACCTTTCCTTGCTGAGCTATCTCACCAGACACTGTCCAGTTTTCAAACATAAAGTACATTGTCATTATGTGCTGTTACCCTAACTGCAAATATATACAAGAATATTGTACTTCTAATAACTTACCTATTAAGGAATACATATTCTTCTGTTGACTTTAAATTTTTACATAATACCTCTGCTTCCATGTACTAGTATATCTAACAATTTTACAGAGGACTTTATTATAAATAGTATATTATTATAATATTTTGCATTTAGTCTTATTTTCAACAGTGTTGTTGCATGGGACCAGTTTTCCAGTTTTTCTTGCATGGAAATGGAGAGACTTCATTCTGTTGTCTTAGGTAGCACTGTGTTTTGCAGAGATTTTGTTTTCAAGTCTTAACTGCAGAATGCAATAGTAACAAAACTGCATTTGTTCAGTTTCTTTTGATTTGTGATTTATAATTTTTATTTCCTTGCAAGTTTAAAAAAAAACAGAGGTTGTCTTATTTAGGAGGTCATGACTAGTGACTTCTGCAGTTGTGAGTACATATTCAAGATCAAGATTTTCAACAGATTCTTATATATCCTTTCATTTACATGTGTCATTAAAGTCTACAGCAGATACTTGTTTTCATTTTATGATACTTAAACATTCATTAGCTGCTTTTCTTAGTGATACATTTCCTTAATAACATAGCGCTTATTTCCCACCAATGCAACCTTTATTAAAACACAATTGTCTGTAGTTCCGTCATGACTAAAGACAGTCATCCACAAAGGGTAAAGACACAAAAGTAAATATTTTCCCACTATATTTGCAAAAACTATATGAGTCCTTAGCCTTCATTTTTCATTTTATGAGTGTATTTTAATTTTTAAGATGAATAAAAGTTGTTTAGTCTCCAAACCCCCAAAATATTCCTACAAGTATGAATTTTTTGTATCTACTTGTATCTACTATAAGCATTTAAATTTTTTGGTTTCAATCATAATATATCTTTCAAGATATACTTGGAAACATATCGCTTTGATTGTTTTTATACTAAGAGCATTTCAAGTGTATGAATATTTCAATATATGTTTCAATATCTGAGAAAGTATAATTTTTTTCATCATTCAATGTAGTATGTTCCAAATATAAAAACTATATAATCTATTTACTGGATCACACCATCCATTATGAACTAGGTAGGAGAATGATATCTCTCTGATATTCATGTATGTATTTATGTATATAGGTATGTATCTATCATCTATCTTATCTAAAATAATATTTTTGTCTGGATCAGTGTTTTTCACACTTATTTCTTATACATTCACTTGCTTCATATCATGAGATGGTTATTAAAATGTAGATTCCTATATTCCAACATAACTATTCAATTTGTTTCTGTGATGGATCAGCCTCAGGTACCTTAATTCATAACTAGTTTCCTTGTTGACTCTTATGCATACTAAAATATGAAAACCAACACTCTAGGGGTTTTTCATTTTCTAATAATTACAGGAAGGCCAAATGTAATGAAAGTTGTGGGGGCAAGTTGGAGAACATTTAAAAAGAACAACCAATACTTAAGGGTACAATATCAGTGGCATTTCCACATCAATGACCTGGATTATTTAATATCATTCCAACATTGATGAAATGAAGAAAATCAGTTCTATTACCTACAAGGGAACAATTTCTAGGTTTATTTTACCTAAGTTTGCTTAATTTTCTCTCTTGATTGAATGCAATTTGCTATTCATTGTATAGCATAAGCCTCTAACACAAAAAGCAGCCATTTTCTTAAGTTGTTCATGCTTGCAAAGATTGTCATGGCTGAATTTGTTGACTTTTAATGTTCCCCCACACACACGCACAGAAGGAGGAGATGGGAGGGGTCATTGGACCTCAGTAGGGTATCCAGCTACTTTTCTCAGGATGTTGTGTATGCAATTCTGCACTAGTTACATTTGAGCTTAGAGAGGGGTTAGCGGTGCTTCTCAACCACTGGATTGCCTAAGACCATCAGAAAACAGGTATTTTCATCACGATTCATAACTAGCAAAGCTAGAGTTAATAAGTAGCAACAAAATTAATTTTATGGTTGGCAGTCACCCCAACATGAGGAACTATATTAAAGGGTGGCAGCATTAGGAAGGTTGGGGTCCGCTGGGTTAGAGTATACAGGCAGGGAAAGAATGAACCTCCATCTGTGTGGCCACAGGGAAGTGATTGCCAATGCTGGGTGCATAATTTGAGCTATAGTAGTAAAAACAGCATGGTATTGGCATAAAAACAAACACGTTGGTCAATGGAATATCAGTTTTCTGTAATGGAGCCTCAGACATACAAGCCGCTCTTAAGGCCAGGCCCCATGCCCTGTAGTAGATAGCCATCATAAAATAAACTTAATGGTATTTTTAGAGGTCTTGTTCTTTCATAATGCTGTGTCAGGATATTTTTTCTTCTCCTACATGTCTTTTGCTTATATATTATGATTTCTGATTTTGTGATTTAGGGGAGTTCTGTACATGTCAATGTGTGTTTCTATTTCTATATGTGTTTCTTGTGCTTTTTCTTCATTTCTTTTTCTGTTCATTTTTTTCCTTTTTGTCTTATTCTGATTTGTTTGTTTTCAGTTTGCCTTTCTTTCTTTCTTTCTTTCTTTCTTTCTTTCTTTCTTTCTTTCTTTCTTTCTTTCTTTCTTTCTTT
>CABHPP010122255.1:0-30357 GCA_902168425.1 Peromyscus attwateri | reverse complement strand
TTTCTTTCTTTCTTTCTTTCTTTCTTTCTTTCTTTCTTTCTTTCTTTTTAGATGCCTGTTTATTTTCTAATGAGAGAGAAAAAAAGAGTGTGGAATTGGGTTGGTGGGGAAGTGGGGAGAATCTGAGGAGAGGCAGGGGAGGGGAACCATAGTCAGAATATGTTGTATGAGGAGCTGTTTCCATTTAAAAAAATCAAATAAACAAAAAGATAAAAAACAGGCCTCTAATAATAATAAAATAAGATAATATAAAACAAGAACAGACAACAAACCAGAATAGGACAAAACAAACAAACAGAAAAATAAAAGCCAAAGAGAAAGACTGAGAAGCACATATAGACCCAGAGACAGACATTTCTACATACCGGAGTCCCATTACACTATATAAGTAAAGGAAACAAAACAAACCAAAAGTAGCAAACAAATAAACAACAACATCAACAACAACAACAACAAAACTCTGCTCTGACACACATGAGGCAAAGAACCACTAATGATGCCATTGAGTTCATTTTGTTTGTGGTCCTTGTGGGATTCTGTGGGAGAAAACTACATTTTCATTTATTTGCTAGTGGTTATCCACTGGACACAGTTCTGGGTTAAGGATGGAGGCCTGTGTCCGCTTCTCCTTTCAATACTGAGAACCCATCTGGGGCAGACCCTTGCAAACTCTGTGCATGCTGCCTTTCCTGTGATTTCATATGTGTGATGGTCTGGTTGCATTTAGAAGGCCTTGTTTCCTCGCTGTCCTTCATGCCCTCTGACTTTTAGTGTCTTTTTACCTCCTCTTCTACAAGATTCCCTCAGCACTGATGGGAAGGATTTGATGGAGACATCCCATTTAGGATTGAACATTTCAGGGTCTCTCACTCCTTGTGTAATGTCTGGCTGTGAGCCTCTGTATCTATGTCCATCTACTACAGGAGGACACTTCTCTGATGATGGCTGAGCAAGACACTGAACTAATAGCAGAATGTTGTTAGGGGTCATTTTACAACTATGTCCCTTAAGCAAAACTGTAGTATTTAGTTTTCCCCTATGTCTCTGGCCTCATGTTCTTGGCCACTCGAGAGGCATTGGGTTTGGGTTCCATTTCAAAGAGTGGGACTTACATACAATCATTATATTACTTGGTTAGTCCAACAAGCTTTGTACCACTATTGCCCTAGACCATCTTGCATAGGGGTCATCATTGTAGATTGAAGAGTTTGTAGCTAGGTTGGTATTTAGGCTTTTCTTTTTGTAGCATGCAGGGTACCTTCCAGTACCATGAACACTAGTCCATAGGGATGAAGGCTCTGGTAGGCATCAGCTTGACTTTTCTATTTCCATGCTCAGTGAATTGCATAGGCATTATCTTCAGCAACAGGGCCTTGTTGTCTGTGGAGAGCAACCAACAGCCTTGTAAACATGCTGGATTGTTTGTAAGTCATCATGGGCTCCTTTGGTCAGGACCTTGATTCCATGTACCATTTCCAGGACTAGAAGCTTCATGTGATGATGAAAGATGTCCAGTTGGGGCTCTGTCTCCCTCATCATTTGGCAGTTTTATTTAGCTCCCCTTCATGCAGTTGTTTATTTAGGAAGCTTCTACTATTTCAGCTTTTCAGATAGTTCCTCCAGTGGCCCTGAGTTTAGCTGCCCTTCCCCATATTCCCCCTCTCTCTCTCATCTTCCCACTTCCTCCCCATTTGCATTTAAAAAACATATATTTTATATTTGTCCATGTGTCTATGTGTGTATATGTGAACATGCTTGCTTGTACCCATGGAGTCCCAAGGAGGGTATGAGGTCCCCAGGAGCTGGAGTTATAAGCAGTTGTAAATCATCTGACTTAGGAGCTAGGAAATATGATCAGGACCTTTGAAAATTCAATAAATGCTCTTAACTGCTGAGCCAGTCCTCCAGTTCTAGTCTTTACATTTTGAGTACAGTTTTAAATGATTTGTGGAATATTTTTAACATAAGAGGATGAAGATATTGAAACAAATTAAATATCTAACATTTAATGAATTGCCTGAGTAGATGATGTTAGGTTATAAGATAAAAATATTTATATTATTTAAGGTATTTCATACAATACAAAAGAATAGACAATAAAAATATTAATGGATGATTCAGATGAATAAAACATTATTTCTATGCCTTTCTTTTTAAATTATTATTATTAATCTATTGTTTAGTGCATCTTTCTTTTTATGTATTTTTAATGCTTGAGAAATTCATACATCTATATAATGTATTTGATTAAATCTGTTCCTACTCCTCTTCAATTCTCCCTATACCCACCCCCTACTCCTTGTTTTCATCCTTCTAACTTCATGTTCTCTCTCTCTTTTTTTTAAACCCACTGATTCTATTTGTTGCTTCTTATATGTGCATGGTTGTAAGGGCATTCACAGGAACATGTGTAACCCAACATGGCTTGCATCCTTATAGAAAACTGACTGTTCCCTACTAGGCATTATCTGCCTGTAGCTATGGTGGGGTTTTGTAGGCCCTTCCCAAATTCATGCCAGGATTTTGGCTGGCTTAATCTCATGCAGGTCTTGTACATTCAGTCACAGCCCCCTTGAGTTTATGTGCAATGTCCCTGTCCTAACTGAAAAACTGTATTTCAGCAGGCCTCAGTGACATTTGGCTCTTAAAAATCTTTCTGTCCTTCTTCCACTGATGATCACATTAGGAAAGGAAAGTATGATATAAATGTCTCATTTGGGCCAGAGCACTCCACGGTCTCATATTATCTGTTGTGAGTCTCTGTGCAGATCATCTACTGCAAAAAGAAACTTCTCTGCTTAAGGTTGAGAGTTGCTTTAGTCTATGGATATAAATATAAATATTTAGAAGGCAGTTTGATGCCATGGTCATTCAACAAAATAATAGTAGTAGGTTATTGATTAGGACCACTGTCCTATCCAGCCACAGATTCTTGGCTTAATTAACAGTACAAAGCATAAGTTCTGTCTTAGGTAGAAGGACTTCAATTCAGTCAGAACATGGTTGGTTACTCCCATAGCATCCATAGCCTATTGTACTAACACTCACATAATTGTAGTTTCTAATTAAATAGGACAGTAGATTTAACACTTTAAATACCATTTCCTACTGATACTTCATTTTAGCATAGTTCTTGTACTTGCTAATGTTGTATCCGTTTTGTATTGAAATGTAGAGATTTCAGACAACAACCTGTAATCAGACAATTTAAGGAATGTTCTTCTACCATATAAATCCTGAATTGCCTCATGTATCAGTTAACTCAGAGGGCAAGAGTTAGTTAGAAGAGAGAATATTTTGGGTTCTTTTTTTTTTTAACCTTTTAGAGCTTTATTGGGAGGGGGAGAGGGAGAGAGAGGAAGAGAGAGAGACAGAGAGAGAAGGAGAGAGAAACAGAGAGACAGCGAGACAGAGAGACAGAGGGGGGGAGGGAGAGAGAGAGGGGGCCCGCCGGGAGAGAGGAGCGGAAAGGAAGAGAAGAGCATATTTTGGGTTCTTATACAGGCAAGAGAATGTGGAAGATGACAGCCCTTGGATATGAGAATTACCTCAAGAGTCAGGATAGATAAATCTTATATATATATATATATATATATATATATATATATATATATATATATATAGGCTGAGGAAGAAGGTAAGCAGCTCCTAGGTAGTGGATCATTTTTATTTTGTCAATGTAAAAGTGTGAAGGTAGAGAACTTAGGAAATCATAACTTCAAATTTTGTTCTCTGATATTGTTGACTCATGTAAAAAAGGGCTTTTGGAAGGATATTTACTACAGAAAGGACATGTACATACATATGAGAGAAACATATCTCTATATGAATATTATACATTTTCATCAGTGATGGAATGGTTATATATCATCTCAAAAAAAAAACCCAACAACTGTTGTGTGGTGTTTGCATAAAAATATTTGAATGTATAATTATGGAAACATCATTAAGACCTGATATTACCCCCATGGAACTGGACCAGGACCTCTGGATAAGTGAGACAGTTGTTTAGCTTGAACTGTTTAGGAGGCCCCCAGGCAGTGGGACCGAGACCTGTCCTTGGTGCATGAGCTGGCTTTTTGGAACCTAGGGCCTATGCTGAGACACTTTGCTCAGTCTTGGTGCAGGGAGGAGGGGACTGGACCTGCCTCAACTGAATCTACCAGGCTGGGCTGACTCCCCAGGGGAGACATTGCCTTGGAGGAGGTGAGAATGGGGGGTGGATTGGGGGGAGGGCAGGGGGTGGGAGGAGGGAGGACAGGGGAATCCATGGCTGATATGTAAAATTAAATTAATTATAAAATAAAAATATTTACAAAAAGAAGACCTGATATTACAAGGAAATAATTACAAGGAAATATTATATAAAGTTTTATTTATATTAAGAGAAAATAATAGTCAATATGTTGTAGTGGTAGCCATTCCAGCTTTGGAATGTTTGGAAGTTCCAACCCCCAATGAGGCTTCAGTAACTGTTATGACTAAAAGGTGGGGCCAAGAGAGGACCCTGAAGACCCGAGATCTGGATGCGCCGGCTCTCTTGGTTTCTGGACCCTGGACGCTGGAGGTAGACCGAGCAGAGTTCTCCAGAGAACACCGCTGGACTGTGCTACGCCTTTCCCAGACTCTGTTACCTATCCATTCACTTGTAAGTTACCCCACAAAATAAACCTCCCTTTTATCTACGTGGAGTGGCCTTAATAATTTCACCAATAATATGTCTTAAAATTTTACATCATTTGCATAGGTATTTACACAAATGAATAAAAGTGTTCTAAAGATTATAGAGCTCATTATAGTTTTATTCCTTCTGATGAATGTAATACCTGTGAGGTATTTGCACCTTTGTAAGTTAAATATTGTCTACATTTGGTATATACATATATATTATATGTTTATAATATATTTATATTTTGTTATGTCATTGCTAGGTATGAATATATTAGAAAGTTCTAGTCATTGAAGTAGGTAAGAAATGGAAGAGTGCGTAATATTTTTAATCATTCCGTCAAGGTGTTATCTCCATTTATGTGTGACTTGATCCCCCAAAGACAGGAAAGGAGATAGGACATAAGACAATAACAATTCTTAGAGGCCCGAGGCATAGTGAGGGGTTACTAATTCTCACAAGGAATTGCCTCTCACAGACACAGAGCCAAAATTATATCTTTAGAAATATTTTGGTCAAGATTGATTAAATATTGTTATATTGTTTCCATATTTCCTGCATAAGTTGAAATTTTAGAGGTTTATTTAAGAAATGAATCCACTATGTATCCCTTGAATGACTCTTCCCTAGAAGTTGTTAGGTTATGACCATTGTTAATGACTTATGACGTAACAGTTAGCTTGTGAGAGGCTTTATTTTTCAAAGACATTTAAGAATCTTGGGTTGACAAAGTATTGTCTACATATGCAAGATGGTGAAAGCTTTTTCTGTTTCTAACACTGATAGTTTGAATTAGTTAAGCTTATTGTCTTCTTAAGTTTGCTAGCAGAGAGATGACCAAACAATTTTCCATGTTCTCAGTGACCATTGTAATAACTTGAATTTGAATGTAGAAATGTTTTCAAACACTTAAAACATTATCATTTTTTTCCACAGCTCCCAAAACACATAAAATTGAATATATAAAGAAATAACTTCACAGAAACATGTGCAGAAGTATGAACAATAATGGACTAGAGTGTAATCAAGATTGGCTAATACGTGAATGATATCCAATCATGGTCACCCTTTGACATGAACACATTGAGAAGACATTTAAAATCTTATAAGTGTTTACAAGACTGGGACTCTCATTAATCAGCAGATTTATGGGAAGCAGTTTGGCATTACCTAATAAGGGTAAAAATGTGGATTACCTATAAATGTAAGAATGCTCCTTGTGTTATCATCTGAAGAAATTCTTACCTATATGCACCAGGACATATATATATAATGATTTTTATACCTGTGTTTTCACAAAAATAAGACTTGGAAAGAACTTAGTGTCTGATAAGATCATCACGAGTGAAGGAAAGTCCACGTTTAACATGAATCTCAAAAACACATTATTAAGCAATAAAAGAAAATCACAGTAAATCTATACATAAGCTTGATATGACTTAATAGTATAAAGTAAAAATCAAATTAACTGAATAATGATTACTTAGGAATATGAATATTTTGTATAAAATCAATAAATTTAACTTAATAAAATATGAAAGATATCAATAGTATACACTGGTAGCTAAATGAATATTTGTCTTGTTTTTAATATACTATATATATATTTGACATTTTTTTAATAACTGACACATGACAAAATTGAAGCTAACCATGAATTCTTTTTTTTGGTGGGATAAACTTTGAGTTTCCTTTTCTCCTTACCTGAAAACACTATCTCACTTACACTTAAGATACCAAATATAAACCTATGCTCTTTTGGCCAAATTACTGAAAATTATCTTAAGCAAGATTTCATACTTCCTATATTGCTTGATTTTGAAAAAGTAAACCTTTCCCCATTTCATTGGGTCTTACTCAATTTTTTATAAAGAAATCCAGTTCTAGAAAAAGTAAGTTATTCTAGCATTTATCTTGATTTTTCTTTTTAAAAATACATTTTCTGTTAAAGGGTTTAGTATAACATGGGGTCCTAAGGGATACGCGGTAAGGCAATGCATGGACATGGGAAGGGTCAAAAGATGTCTTGTGTGGCGGTTTATCATTCTTTGTGGAGGAGGTTGCTGGAGTGTTTATTCTGTTTGCTCCTTGCTCAAACCAAGGCAGACCAGGGGTGGGAGGAACAGCAAAACAGACTCCCACTTTCCCTCGAAGCCATTCAACAGGATACAAGTACGACCTGTTGACACCGGGCACAGCCCTTCATAGGCCAATTTACTGCCTTGACTTTCAATTACTCCATGCTTAAGAGAGAGGACAATTCGCTGAAAACCAGATGTTACACCTTAGATTTCAGAGGATGACTCCTTCATAATGATGAGAATTAACGGGTAAGTGAATCCCCAGCTCTAAAGCCCTGGTCACTGAACATCCATGTTTATTTTTAAGTCATTGATTTTTTTTTTTTTTTGTGGTGACATCTCTGATGGGCCATTGCAGACTTGGCAGAAGAGCAAGTTACACATTGAGTTACAAGTGAAGTAGGCTAATCATATCTTTACTGTTTTGTAAGGAATTTCATGGGAGCAGACCTAATATCATCCATTTGGAAAAAATGTGATAAGAGAAACACACACACCATGAATTTTCTAATTTTTGACAGCTCTTTTTGTTACTGGAGGCAGAAGGTGTCATTGCTGAGAATTCTAAGGAACAGTTTATCTTTCAAAGCAATCATGAAAACATGAGAAAAGCAGCTAGACTAAGGTTTGAGGAAAGAAAGTATTAAAAGAATTAAAAAAAAAACAGGTACAAATTCTTTTCTATTTTATTCGAGAAGCTCGGAATAAAACTCCTTTTCTGAGATAATGGGAGAGAACAGTTTGATGTAGATAGGAACGTTACTAAGTGCTCATTCTTTTTAACTGTGCAATTTAAATACTCAAGTGTATCAATGGAAAGAGACTTAACTAGCAAGCCTCATTGCTATCTGCTCGTAAAAGAAAATGATCCCCACAGATTATCACGTTTTGTTAAAGTCAACATGGGGATGGATAGTGATTTTGCAGTTTGGGAAGAAGGGCATGTGGGGGAACTGAAATGTGAACAAAACAACAGTTGGGCTTTCTTGCATTGTTTATTGGCGCTTCGGGAATTCTCTGCAGCATTGTCTTTCATGGCTGCTTAATAAATAAAAATACAGTGCATAGCTTACAAGCTTGGGATGTGATTCGCAGAATGGTAGTAATTCACTCAAGGGCTCCCGCCTGATTTAGTCTGGGGAGCATGTCTAAGCATCTGCAGCCATACTGACAATTTCCCCCAAAGCCCAGGGCTTTTGCTATTTTGCCAATCATTTACATAGAATACTATAAATTATGCAGCCATCTGTATTCTTGTGCACCTAGATTGAATCAAATGAATTTAGAGTCTCAAAAGCATTCCTACTTGCAGTCTCCTTCATGCTGACTTTTCAGGACAACTGTAGAATCTGAGGTGTAACCAGCCCTGTTCTTGAGAATGTCCACCCAGCCTCATTCTCCTTGCTTCCCGTTGCTATGTCTTTTCCACATCATTTCCCAGTCCAAACTACCACAGGCAACCAGAAGTGTTGTCAGTGACAGGCTCTGGAGTCAGCCTGCTTGGGTGACACTCTCCTCTTTCCTGGCTGCTCCTGTGTAGCATTGGCCCAATGCCTTGAGTTTCCTCTGCTTTAACCCCTCACTTCTGCCAGTTCTGAGGATGGTGTATTCACCCTGGGCTTCAGTGAGGATGAAATGAACTCAGCACACTGGCATGCAGTAAATTCTCAGTAAGGGAGAGGTGTGGTACTCCATCTCACATGTCACTCGTTTTATTTGGTTCTACCCAAGATGTAATAGCTTCTCACCCTCAGCTCTGACTCCCTCAACTGTGATGATCATCATCAATAAAGGACCCATGCAACCAGCTCTAGGAGGGCACAGTGTTTCCCAGAGGAGAGGACATAAGCCATGAAGGCACTTCAAATATGGGAACTCTTAAAATGGTATTCATAACATTGCAACTATGGTAATGTCATCTGAATGGCAGGTGGTATCTTACTGAAACTAAAGTGAGAGAAAAGTCAAAAGGGGAAATTGAAGACAGATGACTCCAAAGTATGAATTTTTACAAAGGGAACCATCAGGGAGGCATCCCCTTGATGTCTTCAGGGATGGGAGATTTGGATTAAAAGGGGAGAGTGGAAACTTATCACCGAGTTAAAGGACTTCTGAGTTTGACAGAAGGGAAGCCAGTGTTATGTAAAATATGACAGCCTAACCCTTAGTTTATTTTAGGTCATATGGAAAAAATGACTCAATTACAACATGCATTGCAAACGAGATCTACAAAAATTCTAAGAATGCTGCTTTGTGTGTGGGAAAAACAACTGGGTTGTTTGATAATGGGCTGAGGAAAGTAGCCAATATAGTTCTTGGAAGTGAAATTCATAGAAGAAATTGAGTGTGCCTGATATATATGTCATTTCTTTGATGAATTAAAATATTGTGTTGTATTTATACAATTAGAATTTTTAAGTAAAATAGAAATGCTCAGGGATTATAGGGAGTGACTTAAACTCAACATTGTCATCATGTACTTCAGTGGTGTACATGCTGGGGCATGGCAGGGGAGAAACCAAGACAGTTCTATTCTTTAGTTTTTGATGGCAATAGAAGTTGTGTACATAATGTGACAACAGAGAAAACCAAACCCTAATATTTCTTCTGTTCTCTATGACCAAAGCATCATGTAGGATATTCTTTGAGAGACTTAGTCCTGGATATTCTGAAATTTGGATAGCATCTGTGAAATTGCAGTTCCTTGGTTGGAATGACATATTGAACAGAATAATCAGGACTCAACATTATAGCAATGTTTTTCATTTTTTAAAAATTGTTTAAGAAATTTATAAACGTGTATAATGTGTTTAGTCAAGTTCATCCTCATCCCCTCATTCTTGACCCCTCCTACACCCCCTCCCCTCTCAACATCATGTTCTGTCTCTCTTGCCTCCCACCCCCCTTCTCTTAAGCCTACTGAGTCCATTTAACTCCATTTATTCTTCCAGTATGTGTGTTGGTATAGCGCTATTCATTGGAGCATGGGCAAGTGACCAGGGGCCATATCTCTGAACAAAGGGGACTCTCCCTTCCCCAGTAGCCATCAGCTGCAAATAGATCCTTGAGCGAGACATCATGGTCTACTTCCCTATCAACCTGGCCTTTTGGCTGCCTTGATATTACACAGGTTTGATGAGAACAGATCTCCAGACCGATGGGGCTACAGAAGAGTTGAGAATGACAGGACAACTGTGAGGGAGGAGATGGAAAGAGCTTGGTACTTTCGAGCTTGGTCCAGGAATGCAGTAAGATATTCATTCCATCTCTGCCTTTGATGCTGTGTAGCCCTGTAGGTGGCCTTGATAAGATACCTGAAAAAGCAAAGTTCCATGTTTTCCGTCTGAATACTAGGTGTTTAAATTTTTTAATTGTAGTATGAAACTCGTATTAGCAATTGTTCTCAGTAAATTGATTAGTAACAGTATTCATAACATGGTTATCTTTGGAAGAGGATAGAGTAAAATGGGACACTAATGCACAGATCATAGATACATATAAACACAAAAATGATGTGAACGTAGAGATTTCATAGCCATTGTTCACACCTACCATTATTAAATAGGTAAATCGTGTTTATTCCTCTGCAAGTAGTTTCATGGATCCCACTTTGTGCTGCCCAGTGGCCGTGACTGACTTGATGTTGGCCCCAGCGAGCATGTGCTCAGTTAGCTGACCAGGTTTTCCTTACAGCTTCATAAGACCAAAGCTGTGAATTCATAATTTGGTGTTAGACAATTAAAAAGCTATTGCAATTTTTAAAAAAAATGTGGTTGCTACTGCTAAGTCCATGGATACATACACTGCCAAACAGTATTTTTTTTTTAAATCATGGATAACAAAATGAAGAGAAAATTATAGAAAGAAATAAGAGGTCTAGATTTCTCTTTAAATCTTCTTGTTCTCTGTCTCTGTCTCTGTCTCTGTCTCTCTCTCTCTCTCCCTTTCTCACCCCTCCCTCTTTTCTCCCTGCCACCATCAAGCTATTTCCAAACACTTATATATCTCAAACACTTGAATGAGTAAGCAGGTTCTCTGAGTAGGACACTTGGTTTTATAAGTGTCCTTTTTATAGTTCAAATTAGTCATAGCTTTGGATTTAATTGTACTGGATAATTCTATCCCATTGAATTGAATATCACACTTCAATATCAGCTCTGCACTGAAAGCTCCGATATTGAATTGGTGTAATTTTAACCTTCTGGGAGAAATGGTTGGTGTGGATTTTCTGCCCAGCCAGTACATGCTTTGATTTTCAGAAGCCTTCTTTGAAGAGTGTCTGATTACTTTCAGGGGTGAGGTCTGTCCTTTTGTCCTTACCACGTTCACTTTTCCATGCTAGCTGCCAAAATTTTTTGTCATTGTGAGATTTTACACACCGTTGATTGGAAGTCAAATTAAAGGTCTTAGGCAATTTCAGCTTAAAAATGCCCATGTAACAGAAAGAATTGAGTTTGAGACAGAATTCCACCAGTGAGCAAGTTAGGTCAGGCCTTGGGTGCCATTGGATGAAACCAATTGTTTAGGGTTTTAAATTTATTTATTTCTAAATCAGAATGGAGAAGAAACAGAATCTTCCTGTCATAAGAGGATATATTTTTCAAACATTACACGACTTCAGAGTTTTTAAGAAATACAGTGTGTGTGTAATTGATGAGTCTAAAACACAGACACCTCACTGTTTTGGAGGCTAAGTGGAAGCAGATTTTCTAGACCATGTTTCCCCCTCCTTTCTATTTCTTGTTTCTTCAGTATTTCACCCCATTGCCACTTCTTAAAATATTTCACTTGCCAACCAATGTCTGGTGAGCAGAGCGTGGTGGACAATGTCACCCTAGCGGCCATGGCTTTTTTACTTTCCTCCTGTCCCATCCAACACCACCACTTCAAGTTCTGTGTTTCCACTCATCGTTAGAGATGCAGGAGCTTGGCCATTAAATTCTGAGAAGTTGTGGAAAGAGTAAGTGGCTCAAGGAGAAGTATGGGTCAGACATTCTTACTGATGAGTGAAAAGTGAGAAAAAGGTGAAGAGGTGGAGTTTAGAAAACCTAGTCGTTTGCACACTCAGTTTGCTCAAGGTGCAATCTGCCTCCCCTTGTAGCCAGTAAATAATTTTTCTCTACTCCCAACCCTCCTACCTTGACCTGAAAGAACAAAAGCAGCTGTTTGGAAAAGAATGAGAACAGATGAAGATGGTGAAGTGGATGGTTTTTCTTTGTTTGTCCATATGACAGGCAGAGACTTACCTTTGGGTAACCCTTAAAGTATAATTTTATGGAACGGAAATTCTTATTTTTAATGTGTAGCTTGTGTTTTAAAAATCACCATAGGACTGTAGATTACCTAGAGAGTTCTGCAAAAAATGCATTCATTAGTGCCCCTTCAGCAAGAGTAAGGTAAGTCTCTGGAAATTTTAAGATGAAGACTCAAATAAAATTGCTAGTTAATAAGGGCCACACCGAGCATTTTGGCTCACTGTGGTATGAGAGCCATAGCAACTGTCTACACTCAGAATCTTCAAAATCTAGTTTCTCCATCAAATACTTGTAAAGCATAGAAAAATCTGAAATATTTAGCGGTTTTGTTCATACTGAGCTACTTGCTTGCTCCTCTCTAACCTTTTCATCATCAATTAGCATCCAGTAACTCCACGAATGACAGTTTCTCCTGTTTGTTGATGATTTTGTTTGCTCATGTTGGATTGATTTGAACCAGCACTATTGTTCTATGTATGAGAGCTGAATTTTGTTCCCATGAGTGAATGTAAGCTTTTCAAAGAGAAAGATGTAGAGTGATAAGTGCAATCCACCCTGTTACCATTATTCCAACCAAGATATACTTTTAAAAATCAATTCCTTGATGATTTTAAACATTCATGTAATACATTCTGGTCACATCTCTCCAACACCTTATCCACCTACCATCCTTTTACACACTTACCCTCAATTCTCCATCCCACATTGAGGTTTTTGTTTTTGTTCTTTTACCCAGGGCTACCTGCACAGGCACAAGTGTAAAGCTACCCACTGGAGCATGAGTAACTCACCAGTGACCACATCAATGTGGGCATTGACTTCTCCTCGTAGCTTTTATTGCATCACAAAATTTCTTACTTGTTCCTTTTAGTTAATTAACATCTGTACAGGGAGGCAGTGCTCTGATTTTTGTAAGAGTAGTTTTGCTGTCTGCGGACTTTGACTAAATGAGTCAGATGCTTTCTTTTCACTTTCAAAATTCTTTCATGGGATATGTGAGATTCAGTCTCATTTAGAATCCTGATATTCATGGGAGACTTGCCCTTTCCTAAACAGAAATAGTAGAGGAGTGGATGGGGGTTGGGAAGAGAGGGGATGGGGGCATGTGGGGGCTTGGAAGGAGAAGAGGGAGAGGAAACTACATTCAGGATGCAAAACAAACAAACAAACAAATGAACAAATTAATTAATTACTTTAAAGATTCTGATTTGTTATTTCTAACCAAAGAGTACCTCATTCTTTATTTTTTTCTTTTTAGAGATTTAGGTTTTCAAATTTTCATATACATATATAGTGTATTTTTGTTATATCCATTCTCCTGCTTCCTCCTTCCAGCTCTTCTTGCCCCCTCCCATCTCCTTCTCAGCTATCTTTTTTTTTTTTAATAACCCACTAAGTCCAAATAATGCTGTCCATATGCACATGTGTGTGGTGTCAGCCACCGGGGCATGGGTAATCTATCAATGCTGCCCCCACAAAGAAAAGCAACCATTCCTCAGAGTCATCAACTGCCATGATCTCCACAGTTAGACACAGGACATCATAAGTGACCCACAAGCTTGGTAGAACTTGTAACTGGCTTGATTTATATGAATCTTATATGAGTAAACTTAGGAGCTGTGGGTTTATGAATGTAATAGTGATGTTATGTTCTGAGGACGCCCAATATGCCTCACTATCTTCTGACTCTTATATTTTTTTTTTTTTTTTTTTTGGTTTTTTCGAGACAGGGTTTCTCTGTGTAGCTTTGCGCCTTTCCTGGAACTCGCTTGGTAGCCCAGGCTGGCCTCGAACTCACAGAGATCCGCCTGCCTCTGCCTCCCGAGTGCTGGGAGACTCTTATATTCTTTCTACCTTCTCTTCCACAATGTTTCTTGAGTCTGAGGAAAGAGTTTTATTGTTAATATCAGCATCCCATCTATGGCTGAGAACTCACTGTTGCTTATTTTCATGCCTTCAAACAACTAAAAGTTACTGGATTAACCAATACCCTCTTCAATAAGAAGCTTTTCTGACCAATGTCTAAGGATATATAGGTAAATATTTAGAAGGAAGTTTGGCAGCATGATCATCTAGCAAAACAGTATCAATAGGTTCTCAATTAGGGCATACATTCTGTTAGCTAAGGGTTTTGATCTTTCTTACAGTACCAAACATGAGTTTCCTCCCATGGAGCAGGTCTTAAATCCAATCAAGAGAGCAGGTGATTATACCAACAATCAGTCTTTCCACTCTTGCAGCAGTGGGCAGGCACGTCTTTCCCAGCAGGTCATTGTTGTAGCATGCAGTACTAGATAAAACCATTGATTCATTTTCTTCCCCAGAAACCTTCGCAGAACTTTGCAACATTATTGAAGTTAGGCAGCAGAGAGTTTCCTGGTCAGTTCAAGATTGATTTCTTTGTGGCCAGCAACCTAAGTATGTGGCAGTAAGGTCTTTCCAGGTGGTAGTGATAGGCAGCCAAAACCATTAGCAACGGCCTGCCTTCTTATGGGTGCTTCTGGGGTCTCCCTGGCCAATAAATCCTAGGGAAGAAACCTGTCTGACATAGAAAAAAAATTACAACTCATGCCTTCTGGGAACAGCATTGTTTGCCCTTAGGTATAGTACCACAGCTCCAATTCCTTAAGAACTATACTTTAATTAGATTACAGAGCAGTGAAGCTGCAGGAAAACTATGCTCTTTCAACTGAAGTGAAAAATATAATAAAATGGTATAGTGGAACATATGTGATCTGAAGAAATGGCTAAGGAAATACTGAGAGCTAACAGTACAAGAGGGACTCATAGCTTGTTTATTCTTTCTTCTGATGTGTAGACTACTGCTTCCAGGTTCTAATTGTTAATAAGGCTGTTCTGAACACAATTGTGCAGATATTTTTTTTTCAGAATACACTTCCGTTAAATATATTTTTGTACATGTCATTTACTTTATTTTGGATACTTCTATAAAACCGATTCCCCAGACTTACAGAGATATAATTTTCATAAAATTAGCTACATTTAAGGTTTACAATGTGGTATTTGGTACACATGTGCATTATGAAATTATTACAGCTTAAGCTAATTAATGTATCTATAGCCTCATATGGTGATAATAGCCATTCTACTAGAAATGAAGAAAAGACTTACTGAATTTTAATTTTCAGTTTCTTGATAATTACTTTTGACAAGCATTTCTTCATATTCCTGTTACCCACTTATGTCATCTTTAGAGAGATGTCTGTTCAGATCTTTTGTTCATTTTATAATCAGGCTATTTCTTTTCCTGCTGTGGACCTGTTCACATCTCTTTCATGTTTAGTATTCATCCATTATCATAAGAATTGTTTGCAAATATTTCTTTCTGTTCATCAAGTCTTATTTTGTCCTTACTGACCTTTTCTCTTGCTGTGTAGATGGTCTTAGTTCAGTTCAATCCTCTTTAACTGCTTTTGTTACATATACTTTTGATGTCTTACAAAAAAGAAATCACTGCCTAGTCCAATGTCAAGGTTATTTTCCTGACCTGGATATCCACATACAGAAGAGTGAAACTAGATGTCTATTGCTGATGGTGCACACATGGATACAAAGATTAAACATTTCAACATAAGACCTGAAACTTGAAACTGTTATGAAAAAAAAGCACAGAAAAAAATATATCATGATAGGCATAGGCAAAGAAAATAATATCAACAATTTACAAACGGGACCTCACAAAACTCTAAAACTTCTGCAGAGCAAAGGGATGATTCAATCAAGGGAAGAGACAACCTACAAAGTTGGAGAAAAATCTTTCCTAACTGTGCATTAGACAACAGATTAGTGTCTAGAATATAGTGTGAACACCTCACACTAAACAAGAATTCAGAGAAATGCAAATTAAAATGACCTTGGCAGTCATAAGAAAACACATAGCAACAAATGTTGGTGATAATGTGGAGGAGGTCTTTATACAGTGCCGATGAGAGCATAAACTAGCAGTATGGAAATCAACATGAAAACTCATCAAAACAAACAAACAAACAGGCAAAACCAAACCAAACCAAACCAAAACCCAAACCAAATCTGCCATATAACTCAGTTGTATGACCCTTGGTTATTTAACCAATGGACTCTATATCAGCATATCACAGAGATATATGTATATCAGTATTTATTATCACATTACTCACAGTAGTAAAGTCATGGAACTTACCTACATATCCTTCAACAAAGGACTGGATAGAGAAAATATGCTATATACACTCAGTGGAATTTGTTCGGCTATAAGAAACAAAGTTGGGTCCTTTTCAGGAAAATGGATGTGCTACAGACAATCATATTAAACATGTCAAGCCTCTCCCAGAAAGAATCACTCATTTTCTCTCATTTGTAGTTCCTATATTTTATTATTATCATTTTATGTGTATGTGTGTTTTGCCTGAATGTTTGTCTGTGTACCATATTAATGCCTAATGCACATGGAGGCCAGAAGAGGGCATTGGATTCCCTGGAACTGGAGTTATATATGATTATGAGCTGCTATGTTGGTGATGTGAGTTAAACCTAAATCCTCACTTTCAACAGTTGGATCATTTGACAGGAAATCCTTGTTTCTTTATGCTACTCTTTTATAGTCCCCTATTCACATCCTTCCTCTCGTTTGTTAAGTTTATTCCTAAGTGTTTTGTCCTTCGATGCTGCTTAAATGAAGTTATTTTCTTAGCATTTCGGGACAACAGCTCACCATTACTGTATAGACACGTTACTGATGAATGGATGTGTATATATGTCTTTTAATTTTACTAAATTATTTGTTTTACCTGTTTAGGCGTGGATTATAAGGTATTGTGCTGGGTACTTTTATGTCAACATGACACAGGCTATAACCATCTGAGAGGAAGGACCCACAATTAAGGAAATACTGCCATAAGACTGGGCTGTAGACAAGCCCATAGAGCATTGGTTCTCAACCTTCCTAATGCTGTGCTCCTCATGTTGTGGTGACTTTCTAACCATAAAATTATTTTGTTGCTACTTCATATCTATAATTTTGTTATTATTACAAACTGTAATGTAAATATCTGTTATGCAGGATATCTTATATCTTACAACCCACAGGTTTAGAATAACTGTTATAGAGCATTTTCTTAATTAGTGAGAGATGTGGGAGGGCCCAGCCCATTGTGGTTGGTAGCACCCTGGGCTGGTGGCCCAGGGTTATGTAAGAAAGCGGTTTGAGCAAGCGTTGAGGAACAAGCCAGTAAGCAGCACCCCTCCATGCCTCTGCATCAGCTCCTGCCTCCAGGTTCACACCTGGTTTGAGTTCTTACCTTGGCTTCCCGTAATAGACTGTGACTAGAGATATGTAAGCCTAATAAACCCTTTCCTCCTCAAGTTAGTTTTGGTTGCCATGTTTTATTATAGCAATAGTAATCCAAAGACAGGAATTGTAAACACATACTCATAATCTGGGAACAAAGACAACATATTGATTTGTATGACTTTTATGGCTTTCTCTTTTCCAATTTCTCCAGACAGAACTTCTAGCACTCTGTTGAATAGGAGTGATGAAATGGTGTCTTGTTCCTGATCTTAGAGGAAAAGTGTTCAGCCATTCACTGCTGAGTTTGATGTTACCTGTAGGGTTGTTTCATGTGGCTTTTATTGTATTGCACATTCCTTCTACAGCTACTTTGCTGAGAATACTTTTTTTTTTATCATGAAAAGATAGAAAGTTTTCTCAATGTTTTTCTTGCATCTGTTGAAATATTCACAGGACTCTGTCTACATTCTGCTAATGTGTAATCTCATTTATTGGTCTATGTGTGTTGAAACATTATTGCATCTCTGGTATAAATCCAACTCTATTATAATGAGTGATCCTTTTAATGTGGGGCTGAATTCAGTTTGCTATTCCATTTTAGAATTATGTTTCTGTTTATGAGGGCTATTGTGCAGTCATTTTCTTTTCCTGGAGCATCCCTCTCTGGTTTTAGAATCAGAATACTGCTAGCCTGGAAAAACTAAATTGGAAGGGTTCTTCCTTTCAAAGTTTTTACTTCTGAGAGGGTGGAAGGATTGATTTTTTTAAACAAATGTTTTGTGGAATTAGAGACTGAGGCAATCAAGTCCTCAGCTGAGATGCTCACTGCTGAGAAGTTTTTCATTACTTACTCAATCTTCTTTTGGTCTGCTCATACCTTCTATTTCTTTATAATTCTGTTTTGAAAGATCATATGTCTCTAGAAACACAGTTTTTTTACTTCTGCATTATTTGACTTAGTTGCTCCTCTGTATTCTTTTTTCTTTGCTGTAATTCCTCCTGTGATTCCACTACCCGGATCTTCTCTCTCTTTTGTTGTCTAGAAAAAGGTTTTTCAAGTCGTTGTTACTATTATTTTCAAAAATCGAATGTGGGAAACCAGCTCCCACATCTATTTACCCCAGGGTCTCTTGAGGAATGAGGGATAAGAGACTTAGTTAGAAATAGAGAGGGGAGAAAAACAGAGAGAAATGCAGAATAGCCTCAGGTAGGCCTGGATCCTTATCCACTAACCCAGAACTTTATTCCAAAGGGCTGTTTATAACAATGCCAAGGGTTGGGGCAAAAGACTTCCCCCTTGATAGTTACAGCCAAGTGTAGACACTTACAAACACCTGGTACTCAGGCCCATGGTCCAATCAACCTCTTATGCAGCCCTGCTGGGTAAAGCCACTAGGAAACCTTGGTGAGTGCCAACAATTGAGCCCTCAGTTTTATTATTATTTTCTGTTGTCTTTCTGGTCTACATTTCCCCCACTCCGCTCTAACTTGTCTTTTCTTTTCACTGAATTTGAGCTTTGTATGTTCTTTTGCATTTCTTTGTGGTCTAATATAGCAGTTCCTCAGATATCCTTCCTCTAGACAGAGGCAGATAGAGGCAGCTCTCCTGGAGCTATTTTTACTATATTCCGCATATTGTCCTATGTTATGTGTTCATTTTCTTCTTTGTAATCACATTTAGTTTTCTTTTATTCTTTTAATTCTTCTCTTTATTTCATAATTTTTTATTTACTTAGTTTCTCCAGACTTCCTATTATTGACTTCTAGTTTTATGCTATTATGGTTAAAATGGATGGTAGATATGATTTTTAACATTTTCGAATTGCTAAGTCTTGTTTTGAGCCCTCAAATACAGTCTAACCTGGAAAAGGTTCTATGTGTCCTTGATGTGAATGAGTAAGTTCTGCTGTTGTTGGATGGAATGTCCTGTATCTGTCTACTGGGTACAGTTGGTCTACAGTGTTATTCAAGACTACCATCTCTAACTGGACCATGAGTCAATGGAATATATATCTGGCACAATGCCAGATCTCTACAATGAGCTTGGAGCTGAAGTATTTGTGGCAGACCTTGGATTAGGAAGAGATATTTTCTCAATGAAATTTTTTCTAGTGTTGGGTAGAGAAGATTAAGAAAATGTGAAACAATATCCTAACCTTTTGATACATATTTTTTATTATTTTAAAAAAGATTTATTTCTTATTTTTTAAATGATGTGTCTGTTTGTGGGTGTGTACATAAGAGGGTAGGTGCCTGCAGAAGCTGGAGGTGTTGGATCCCTTGGAGTTGAAATATTAGGTGGTATGAGCTACCTGACATGGATATTGGGAAGTCAAGTTGGATCTTGTGCAAGAACAGTATATGCTCTTCACCACTGATCCATCTCCCTAGCCCCTGGTTTCTTGTTTCTATGCACTACTCATGTATTCTATAATCTTTCAGCTTCATGTTCATGTCTCCATTCTTGGGGAAGCATTTTGATTTAATGACAGTTGTTCAAATTGACCTGATGTTTGTTTTTTTGTGGTTTTTTTTTTTTTTTGTGTGTGTGTTTTTTTTTTTTTTAATCAAGGATCGGGTGTTGGAAATGCCACTTGTCTTACTGATGTCACTCTCTCTTGAGCTCTTACTTTGAAAAGTGTGCTGCTTCTTATAGAGACTTCATTGAGCATCTTTAAGACAAATGGAATGCATGCACACCCTTTTCACAGCTCATAGAGTTGGCAGTCTGTGAGTCCTGTTCTTTCCAAAGGAAAGTCAAATTCAAGAAGAATATAGAGGATAAGGTGGCTTCTAAAATGCAGAGAAGGATAAAGGAAGTTAAGAATCATAGACTTGTCTCACCAGGGATTGTGGGTGTCAATGATCCAAACAGAAAAGGGAAGACAAAGCAGTTTGGATTAATGTGAGCTGAACAAGAGTGACACCAATGGAAAGCCAAATGGAAGGTGAAAAGTCCATACTTTCATATCTCTTACTTTTGAAAGTGAAATCTATCCATAATTAAAAAATAATCTAGTGATCTCATTATCAAGATCAAAATGTTGTGCTCACTGGAATCTTTCCCTGGTGTGTTTATTTAAAGTGAAACTCACAGTAAACTTGGGTAAATGACTAAAATGGTCAATAAAAATCTGAAAGCCCATTTCCCATCTCTCATTTCATCTTTTTCATTCCTCTCTCCCAAAGGAATACATTTGGATTTCCTTTCCTTTTTCTCCCCTTCTGAAAATATGCATGTTTCCATAGTCAATGCCTTGTCCTGTGTGCTTTGGCTTTGGACAAGATTCCAGAGAATATAAGGCATGCACAGGAATAACTGTAAGATAGAGTGCTTCCTGGTTCTTGAAATGGCAGCTATGGAATGACAGGTATGGATCCTAAATAAACAAATTTCCCCTTCATTCTGGGATGACTAGGGCTATAGGCAGTAATACAAAGAGAGGTCTGAACATAATGGTGGCTAATTTGTGTTAGGAAGGAAACAAACCTGGTGTGTAGGCAACACTGATCTAAATCAGTTCTTGAAGAATATTCACAGCAAGGTAATTAATTTTGAATGTTCAGATAAAGCTACTGTTGGGTTATATAAGTTTAACTAACTCACAGCAAGCTCTTACAAAGAGGGTGCTCATACAGCTCCAGCTGTTGCCTAGAATTTTCAGTGAATGCATGGGGGCAGCTATAATGTGTCCTCATAAGGTAAGTCAAAGTTTTCAAGCTCCATCATAAGCCTTCGTAGGTTATTTCCATGCCAACTATAATTTAAATATAAGAAAAAGAAAATATTTTGCAGTTTAATAAGCCAGTCAAGTCTCTGAAGGTTAAGAGAAAAAAAATAAGTACTCATGGAAATTTTTAAAAAGTTAAAACATTGCTTTTATACATGACTCTTAATTGAAAAGACTTTTCACAAAGATTTTGAACTCACTTAGAAGTGTACATCTGTCTTAATTACATAATTACTTGAGGAAAGCGCTCTATTTCATCTCTTTCATTTGGGTTTCTTTAAAAAAAAAGTAATTATGGCTTTGCACTGAGAAAAAAATATGAACTAGTTCACTGTTAAGCGAGTTCATTCAGTTTTACTTTCCCTGTGTTCCTTGTTTCCCAGACAGGCATAACACAGAATAGAAAAGCGAATGTGGTCAGTAGCCTGCATGCTGCATGTGCTTATAAAAGGTGTAAAATGCCATTGCATCAACTCTCTCTAAAGCATTGATGGCTTGCTGATTTTCCTTCATGTGGGAAGCTGGCAGCAACATGCTGATTAGGAAGCCACACTTGAGAGGAATAATTTGAAGTGAGCCAATTTGGACAGGGTGAAGATTTATAGGTAGGGTTTGAGAATGAGGGAATTGTTAGGATAGGGTATGGTGATCTGATGACAAGTTTAATATTAATGTGAGCAGAAAACTCAGGCATACAGCACAGTTTACAAACAAGGAGAACAGAAAGAGAAGGAAAAAAGCATGTTTTAAGATCAGCTTGCTCACTATTTTCCTCCACAAAAGTCTTTAATTTTTCTATAATAACAGTATATAGTTCCTTCAGCTTATATTTATAAAGGAATAGACAATTTAAGAGCACAGAAACCAAAGGAATCTTCGAGCATGTGGAATATTTAAAGGTTTGACAACACAGGAGCCTTTATAAATAATAGCTGAGAGCACATATGTCCCAAGATTTTCACTCTAGTCTATAGCTCACCAGGAAAGGTCTCAGATCAAACAGTCTGGATTCACGGTTGGTATACAACTTAAAATATTTATATTAAATCTGTGAGCACACCTAGAAATATACCCCTCGTTAAAGCAGCAACAGAGAAGAAATACAGCCCTGCAGCTACTGGGGAACACAGGGCTCAATAGTCCCTGGGTGAGAAGTGAGAGTCATTCAGAGGTGGAAATGAGTGTGGAAGTGAGATCATTGCCTGAACTAAACCGAGCAGAGATCCTGTGAAACTCAAGTGTACGTGGGATGACATTTCTGAACCTGACCAGGCCACAGACACAGTATCAGAGTTACTTCAGTTTGTTGACTAAATACTATATAGCACAGTGTGGGCCAAATTGTATTCTTGTTCACAGTACTGTACTACTCAACGATAGATTTAGATTAAAAAATGTGGATTGAGTTGTTATTTTGTAGCATAAACATTTGAAATTTATTCTAGTGAAACTGTATATTTTCATCTAAAATAAAGCTGAGTTTCTGGGCCCCACAGATTAATTTTAAGATTTTTAATTTGAATAGTTGTAACACATTTGTCACAAAGACAAAGCAATACCCAATTTATGCCACAGTGTGTTGAAGAGATTGATTTAAATGGATGAAGCTCCTCTATGAAACTGTTCCCCAGCTCCTCTCAGTGTATTTACTAACTTGGAATGAGACAGAAATAAAATGGCAAGTATTTCCTTCTGAAGTATGTCACTTTTCCAATTTATACGTCCACAGTATTTCTCTCAAAGTTGCATGAGAGTAATCAATCAGGAGAATACTTAGAAAATTCTTGCTGACAACGTCTTTCGTGAAATGGACCGATGACTATCAGTTTAGTCAGATTTTGCCTCTGTAGAACTCGTCTGTCCTGCCTAACAAATTAGAATTCACCATCCATTGCTGGGAGCAGCTGATTCTCACTGTGTCTGTGTACTGCCTGACGTCTTGTGGGCACAGGGATTGAATCCTTTGGTTCAGTGCAATTTTTCCCCCCATATAGTTTTGTTTTATAGAAAATTTCTTTGGAAGATGTAGAGTCTCTATCCAGGGCAAACAGTAATTTTTTTCCTTTAAATCCTAGTAATAAGATAAAATACTACTGCTTTAGAGCAGCTGTTCTCAACCTATGGGTCGCATGCCCTTCAGGGTTCCAATGGCCCCTTCACAGGCATCACATATCAGACATCTTGCAAATCAGATATTACAATTCAGAACAGTAGCAAAATTACAGTTATGAAGTAGCAACAAACAATTTTTATGGTCCGGGGTCACCATAGCACAAGGAACTGTCTTAAAGGGTCACAGCATTAGGAATGTTGAGAACCACTGCTTTAGAGCAATGGCAGGCAGTATAACTTATTGCCAAGCATAAAATACCTGGGCTTCCCAAGTTCAAGATTCCTTGCCTGTATCTTGCTACAGTGGCGAGTGTCCCTGACTATCTGTCTCTTTGAGTTGTCTTCTGGGAATTATGTTGTGGAGCTGCAGCTAGGAGATGCCAGCAGTCTGGCTGCGGGATTTGTTGGGCAGTAGTCCTTCATCTCTGACCTGTGAGTTTCATGACTTTTAAAAGAATCCATGAAACTTTGGCAAACAAACTTAGTAGCTTCCAGGCAACATAAAATATAGAAGCCCAGACTCTGTCTTGTTCCTGACATCATTGAAAGAGGGGAAAAGGGAGTGACAGCATTTTGCCTCCATAACATTGCTATCATTGTGAATATGTATTAAATTAATGCTTTTTTAGTGTGTGATAATCTCTCTCTCTCTCTCTCTCTCTCTCTCTCTCTCTCTCTCTCTCTCTCTCTGTGTGTGTGTGTGTGTGTGTGTGTGTGTGTGTGTGTGTGTTCATAAGAGGACATATTTCTGACAGTTGTTGCAAAGATTTAGTAGCATACAATTTCAAAACAGCTGGTTGATTTTCACATTGGCTAAGATAAAAGAAAAACCACGTATTGCTTCAACATTAGGTCTGTGGGATATTGGGGGGGGTGTAGAAATACGATGTCTTAGTCTTCTGAACTGATTTGTAAAATAAACTTTTTTTGCCATCTTTGCCTTTATGTATTATACTTTAATGAAGCCCATTAGGATTTCTTTGAAATTCTCTGTGTAGAGTAAGGTTGGTGAGTTGAATATTGGCAGTGTAACTTCTGAAAAAAAGGTGAATTATCCCCAAACACACGGTGTGCTTATAAGGGCTCTGGGAAAAGGTCTTCCTAAAATAACTGTTCCATTTGCTCTCAGATGCCTGGAATTCTTTATCGCCAGAAGGAAATCCATTTATCCAATGTTTGCAGTAAAGGATTAAAATGAGTATACACGGGACAAAGCGACTCCTCAATTAAAGTGATAGTATGACATACACGGTTAAAATTTTCTGGGCTTGGAGAGACAGTTCAGTGGGTAACATATTTGCTATGCAAGCTTAAAGACCTGAGTTCTGATCTCTCAGAACCTGTGTAAAACTCTGGGGAGAGCAGTGCATGCCTGTAATCTCAATTCTGGAAGTTGGCAACGGTAGAGTCCTGGACATTGTTGGCCAGCCTGTTTAACGAAATCAGCAAGCACCAGGCTTATTGAGAGACCTATGCAGAAAAATAAAATGGACAGTGATTGAGTGATTGACCAAGACAAGTCTCAACCTCTGGTCTCTGCACAGGACACAGACATGAATACACATACACACACACACACACACACACACACACGCACGCACACACACACGCACACACGCACGCACGCACACACACACACACACACACACGCACACACACACACACACACACACACACAGAGAGAGAGAGAGAGACAGAGAGAGACAGAGAGAGAGACAGAGAGAGACAGAGAGAGACAGAGAGACAGAGACAAAGACAGAGAGACAGAGAGAGACAGAAAAACAGAGTGAGACAGAGAGACAAAGACAGAGACAGAGAGGCAGACAGAGAGACAGAGACAGAGAGGGAGATTTCTTTTCATACTGAACTTGTACTGGAATTTTACATAAAATAGAAAAGAAGCTGGAAGGATTTTCTCAGTTAAGATAATTACTTTCCTAACCCAGGTTTGGCAGGCAGATTTTATGTTCCACACAAACTCAACTTAGTTGCCAGTGATTTCCTAAGAGATTGTTTAGGAAGAATTCTCAGATAGTCCAGGGTAGGAGAAACAGGTTTATAGTCAGCTGGCTGTGGCTGCCAAGTGTATCCAAGGAGAGTCGGTGCACAGATGCTAGATCTTTGCTGTCGATGTTCTACATTGCTAACTGCAAATGGCTTACAAAAGTCAGTGTGTCTCTTTACTATATCATCATTTAGTGGTCAGGAAATGATGAGAATTCCACTAAGGGAGCACCTTCTTCCATTTCTTCTCTATGGGTCTCCTTTCCTGCTGTAAATGGACACTGTTTTGACTTCCCCAGTTCCAGGGAGCCCAAAAGCCATGGATTTTGCTTTTTACTTTTACTTTTAATTAATTAATTAGTAACTAATTAATTTTGCAAAGATAGGGTCTCATTATGTAGCTCTGTTTGTCCTAGAACTCACCCTGTAGACCAGGCTGGCCTTGAACTCACAGAGATCTGCTTGCCTCTGTCGCAAGAATGCTGGGATTAAAGGTGCTCACTACCAGTCTCTGCTACTAAAGCCATGAATTTTAGATGACTGATAATTATAAATGTACCAAATAAGTCAAAAAGTATCTCCTTTTGTCTGCTAAAACTGGCTAACTCTACCCCTGTTAGAAATGTTAGAAATGCTATAAGTGAAATAAGTCTGCATTGCATGTAAGCAAATTGCCCAAAGTGTGAGGGTGTGTCCTGAAAGACTTCCAGAGCTGTTTCTTGAATTCCATCAGGATGACTTTGGTTTCTTACTCTCTAGACTTTTCTTTCTGTGGTTAATTTCCCTTTTTTTGGGGGGGGGATAATATGTCTTTATTTACAGGGTGTGTATAAGTGTAAGTGCAGGCATGCATATGCTGCAATGGGTGTAAGGTCATCAACTTTTGGGAGTCAGTTACCGCCTTCTACTTTGTTTGAGGCAGGGAGCATCAGGACGACTCTCCTACTTACTCCCTCCACACCCACTTCCCATCTCCTTACAGCAGGCCAGGGACCCTGGGATTACAGATGTGGATTGCCACATTTGCCTTTTTCTGTGGATTCTGGAGATTTGAACTCTGGTCATCAGACTTGTGTGGCAAGAGCTTTTATCTACTGAGCTGTTCCTGAGAGCCCTTCTATGATTTTTCTAAAGCAAATATCCTCTGTCAAGCTGACCTTAAAGGCACAGTATGTTGGGGCAAAATCTTTTTTTTTTTTTTATTTGTTTCTAACCACATAAAGGAGGGAGCTTTCATTTGTTAGTCCCAATTACAGAAAGAAAAAATAATTGAAATAATTGATAAAGGGCCAAAGACTTTTTTTTTTTTTGAGATGGGGATTTCTCTGTGTAGCTTTGTGCCTTTCCTGGAACTCGCTTTGTAGACCAGACTGGCCTCGAACTCACAGAGATCCACCTGCCTCAGCCTCCTGAGTGCTGGGATTAAAGGCATGCACCACCACTGCCCAGCTGCAGCCAAAGACTTTTGATAGCACAATGATATACTACAATTGACCTAACTTGATTCAAGGACATTTTTATGTCAGCCCCATATATTTACAGTACATGTTGGCTCCTTCCACAGCCATGATGCTAAAAGTAATATTTCCCAGAAAATAGAAGAATTTTGTTTGTTAACTGAAAAAACAAATTGCTAGGAAATCAAACCAGTGTTTCACTAATTCCTAGATTTCCTGGAAATTTTTGGTCAGACATACAAATCTTATCTGAAGAAGCTAAATTTTATTTGTAAACCATAAAAATGATTTTTTCCAACTCTCTTTAAAAATTTCTAATAGCTTTCTGTCATCTACAAGGAAATGTATAATTCCTTAGTGTTGGCTGCAAGGCATTTATGATGTTGGTTTCTACCTGTTTTTGGAATCTTTTGAACTTGCATTCTATCACCGAATTTTTTTTCATAAAAAGACATTTCTCTAAGTAATTGTGTGACCTATAAGGCATTTTATTTTCTATGTTCATACCTCTCCTCTCTGCCTAACATGATTTGTGAACTTAGAGAACTTTTACTTATCAAAATTCAGCTCAAAAGTTTTAATTTCTAGGGATACTCATATAGTCTGTCCTCACTTTACTATGTCACCAATTATTCTTTTTAGCATCCTTTAGGACTACACTACTTTTATTGTTATTTTATGACATTACCCATCATCTAGTGTTTTAGTAGGTATGAGCTGCAAATAGCTTCTTGTTAAGGGGTAGAAATTTGTATTCATCTGCTCTTCTCCACGCTGTGGTTTTGTCTGGTTTGAACTTGTGCAGGACTTGTGCATGCTGTTACAGTCTCTGTGAGTTTGTACATGTCACAGTCCTCTTGTATTTGGAAAATGCTGTTTCTATGGAGTCGTCTACCACCTCTGGCTCTTACAACACTTCCACCTCCTTTTCTGCATAGATCCCTTGAAGGGAAGGTTTGAGAAAGACACCCCATTTGGAAGTGAGCCCTCCAAAGTCTCTCATCTCTGCACATTTTCCATTGGTGTGTGTCTTTGTTAAGTACCATCTACTACATGGTTTCTCTAATGAGAATTGAATAATGCATTGGTCTACAGATACAACAATATGTTAATAGGTGTTATTTTATTGCTATGTTCCTTTAGCTGAATAATAGTAGTAGGGTTTCCCTTAGAGCCCAGACCCTATATAGTTTCAGTTTCCTGGCCATATTAGCAGTGCTATTTATGGGTTCCATCTCATGGAGGAGGCCTTAAACAGAACCAAAAAGTAGTTGATTATTGCCATAACATCTGTACCACTATTGAACCAGGCAGGTTGCTATCGAAGGTCACAAGAATTTTAGCTGGGTGATATTTTGTTGGCTTTACTCCTTAGAATGCTTTTATCTGTAGATGATTATGTGTGCCAGGGATGGATTCCCTGCCCCTTGGCCCATCTCTATCTACCTCTCTGTCCTCAAATCAAGGAAACTCCTACTCTGTGTCCTCTGTTATATCCTTGTCCATCGCGGACATTTCATAGAAACAGGAAAATAATAACTGGTCTTCTGCTGCTGATATTTTTCACTTAGAAGATTTTTGAGTTTTAGCCATCCTGTGGATGCACCTACACTTCTTTCCTACTCTTGCTTCACTTTTTACCTTTAAGTTTTGTTTCTTAAGATTCTCTATCACCCCACTTCTCTTCCTTCATCAAAATGGTAGCTTTTCACTATTCCATCATTTAGAACATCCTCTTGTTTTATGACAGTAACATATTTTGTTTGTGTATTTATTAGTAGATAGTTATTTGGGCTAGTTCTATGTTAGGGATATTCTGAACAAGGCGGCTACAATGTTCTTGTGCAATTCTTGTGTGGATATGTTTTTATTATTCTGAGGTTAAATTCAAGGCATGGGATTTCCGGATGATATGATAATTTTGTGTTTAATACTTTAGAGAAATACAACTTTTCCAAGCTGACAGCCCCATGTTAGGTTCCCATCAACAGTGTAAGTGGTTGACTGGTTTCTGCACAGCTTAGTTTGTGTTTTTATCATCATCATCATCATGTTTCTTTCTTGTTCTAGAGGGGTATTAATTCTACTATTAATTGTTTTTATTCATCTTTGTATCATGGTGATACAAAGACCTATGTATATAAGCAATGCCAAACAGACTCATCAATTATATTCATGTATTTATTCATTGTCTTAGTTAGGGTTTTTATTACTCAGAAGACACACCATGACCATGTCAACTCTTATAAAGGAAAGCATTTAACTGAGGTGGCTTACAGTTTGAGAGGTTTAATCCATTATCATCATGGCGGGACATGGTGACATGCAGGCAGACATGGCATGCAGGCTGGAGAAGGAGCTGAGAGTTCTACATCTTGATCTACAGGCAACAGGAAGTAGACAGTCTACTACACTGAGTGTAGCTTGAGCAAAGGAGACCTCAAAGCTTACCCCCAGAGTGACACACTTCCTCCTACATGGCCACACCTCCTCTAACAATAATACCTCCTCCTAATAATGCCACTCCCTTTAGGGGCCACTTTCTTTTAAACCACCACATACATTTATATGTATGTAACAAAAACAAAGAAAATGAGGCCACAAATTTGAGAAAGCAAGGTGGAGTGGGAAGGGCTATAGGGAGAAATGAAAAAGGAGAAATGATGTAACTTTATTTTAATTTAAAAATTAGTATAAAAGAGAAGAGTGATCTTGACTTTAACTTGATAGATGGGAAATCTAAAATTAATATAAAATAAATATAAGATTAAAGAATACTATTTCCTTTAACCTATATTTTTAATGGAATGGATATTAATCTGCCATAGAGCCTGATTTCCAAAAATATTACTAATGTTTATTATTTGAAGGTAATAATTTATTTCATATTTCTGGATTATTGCCAGGGTGTCATGAGACGCTGACCTACAATAATATTTCCAGATTTATTTTGAAACAAAATAAGCCACATTCAGACAGTCAAACAACTATGTCCTTAACAGAATTCCATGAGGAAAAGAGTAAATTTATTTCTAGCAGTGATTATGAAAAAAAAAACATATACAAGAATTTAGAAAATAGAAGTAGCTTGAGTTCAAAACTATTTAAACTAAAACATTAAAGCAATGAAAAAAATTCTGTTAGAAGCTCTCAGATAACACTATCTTTCTGTCTTTCATATTTACATTCATTTTGTCCATGGCCTTCTCTGTGATCATGAACACATTCTGCTTTTCCTGAGGGGCAGCATTTTGTTCCCAGCACCCACATTGGGTGACTGGACACTACTTGTAACTCCAGTTCCAGGGGATCTGATGCCTTCTTCTGTCCTTGGCAAGCATCCACACACGATGCCCACTCACACAGACACACATAAATAAAAATAACAATGAATCTCTGGAAGTATTTGGAGTTGCCTAGGACACTTCACCAACACTTCAGCTGGCTTGTTCCAGACTCATACGAGGTATTCATGTTCCCTTAGCAATTTTTCTACTTACTTCACAATTTCTGTTATTGATTGCTAGCAAATCGGCATTTATTATCTGAACAGATTAACTGTCTTTGCCAAACTTCAGCTATGCCTACGTGTGTATTTATTAGCAAAACTTTAGTGTAAATTAGAAAATTCTAGCCTAGTTGCATGAGAGTTTCAGGATTAGCTTTCTCAGATGTCTCTCTTAAAGTATATCACATTAAAGAGAGTGACAATGGCTCCTCTACAAAGGAAATCAAATACTTAAATTTATAAAACCTGT
>CABHPP010122254.1:0-16074 GCA_902168425.1 Peromyscus attwateri | reverse complement strand
CTGTATATTCATCAGAGTGGGCTATGGCAGTCACTCACCATGCATTCTGCTGAGCTCAGTCTCTGTTTTTTATCCAGGAGCATTAGTTTTATGAAATTGGGTGTGCTGGTGTTCGATGCATAAATGTTTAGAGATATGGTATCTTCTTGGTAAACTGTCTCAGCAGGTAGTGGCTTTATTTCTTTCTGCTATTTATAATTTAAAGTCTATTTTATCAGAAATTGGAATTTCCACACCTATTTTTTTTTTATTTCCCTTAGTCTGAAGGATCTTTCTCCATTTTTTTACCCCAAGACTTTGTTTGTGTTTCCTAGTGTGGTGTTTTTATTGTAGCCAACAAGGATATGGATCTTATATTTTAATCCAGTCTTTTATTCCAGGTATTTTGATTGGAAAATTGAGTCTATTAATATTCATAGTAATTACTGAAAAGTGTGTGTTGACTCGTGTTATTTTATTGACTTCATAGTGTTTGGTGCTTTCCTACTCCCCAGTTTCCTCACTGTTGTAGTGTGGCTTATTCTTTCTTGTGGCCTTATGGGTGTGTTATCTTCCTTTTCTGTGTGTAGAAGTCCTTCAACTATATGCTGCAGTTCTGGCTTGGTAGCCATGAATTCCTTTAGTTTATACTCCTCAGATTTCTGAATAGGTAATCTGGGTTGGTACCATTCCATACCCCTGTAGCTTTTAGTTTTGTTGAGAAGTACGTGATTATTCTGATGGGTTTTTCTTTATATGTGAGTTGACACTTCTCTCTTGTAGCTTTCAAAATTCTTTCTTCTGTATATTTGCCGTTTTAATTCTATGATAGAGTAAAGTTCTTTTCTGAGCTTGTCTGTCTAAAAGCCTCCCATACCTGAATGGCCATCTATTTCCCTAGATTTGGGAAGTTTTCTGCAATGATTTTACTGAATGTATTTTCTATTTCCTTGGCACAAAATTCTTAGATATCCATGATTCATACTTTGGGTCTTTGGGTGACGTCTTATAGATCACATGCATTCTGTTAAAACTTATTAATTTGTATTTGTCACGGGAATATTTTTATGCTTTGTGGAACTGTAGTTCATTCACTGAATTCCTGCCTCTTCCATTTGTAGCATATATATTTTTAGTTTCAATAGATTGCTTCCCATATCAGTAGATGGTTGCTGGTTTCCAGGAGTCCATTTGGCAGATAGCCCTGAGTTTGGGCATCAATTGGTGAAATGATAGTGTTGTTTTCAGCTGGCGGTGATTATAAATAAAGCCATTTCCATTCATAGGTTTTCATATGAATATAAACTTTCAGTTCTCTCAGATAAATCTCTAGAAGGTACATTGCTATAGTGTACACTGTTTTTTAAAAGTTTTTAAAACTGCCAACCCATTTTCAGAGTGCATATAAAATTTACATTCCATGCTTGTAATCCTAGCACTCAGGAGGCTGAGACAGAAGGATTACTTTGAGTTTAAGGTCAATTTAGGCTATATCATGAAAGTTTATCTCAATAACAACAGCAAAACTTTTTTTTTTTTGCATTCTAACTAGGATCAAAGAAGGGCTCCGATTGTCTTACACACCTTCATCACTTTATTGTCCATTTTTTCATTGTGGCCATTCTATGCTAGGAAAGTCTGATATGCATATGTAAAAGAATGAAACTGGATCCATGCTGAGATTTTAACGTGCCTTTGTTGGATGTCTTATCTGTGCTGATGGCCATACATACAGCTTCTCCTGATGAAGCGCCTCTGTTAAGTTTGAGTTCTTCACACATTTAAGATACAGTGATTTTTTTAAAAAAAAAAATTATATGTGTGATTATCAAATATTTTCTTCCAAAAAGCACTTCAAATTTTTTTTTATTATTTTATGTGTGAGTGTATGTATGTGCCTGCATGTGTGTGTGCATGTGTGCAAATGTGTGCATGTGTGTACGTGTGTGTATGCATATGTGTAAACATGCTTGCATGTGTGGAGACCAGAGGTTAATGTCAGAAGTCTTCCTTGATCACCTTCTATATCTGATTTATTCAATTACTCTAACTTTCTCTGTCTTTGCCTCTTGTGTGCTAGGATTATAAGCAAGTCATCGTGACTACTTGGCATTTCTGTGGGTGCTGGGGATCTGAACTCAGTTCTCATGCTTGTATGGCCAGTGTCTCACTCATGAGCCATCTCTCCAGCTCCCTACATGCACCTTTCTAAATTCTTCACAGTCTCTTTCCAAGAGAAGAATTAACGTTAGTGCAGTGTGTGTTACTTTTTGTCATTGTGAGCAAAAAGCTGCTTCTCGGGGGAAGGGCTTACGTGGCTTCCAGTATTAGGGTGCAATTCATCATGGTGGGGGGCAAGGCATGGCAACAGGACTGTGTGGCTGCTTGCTCAATCCTGAGCAGACCACGAGACAGAGAAAAGGGAATTTCAGTGCTCATCTGCCCCCCACCTTTCCCATTTTATTCAGCCCTGGGTATGGTAGTACCCGTATCTAAGACACATCCTCTGCCCTCAGCTGCTTCTCTCTGGAAACACCTTCATGGACACACTGAAGGTAAACCTTAGGCCTTGTTTGATCTAATCAAGTTGACAGACTAAAGTTTCACGCAGTCCAATCTGTGTACCCTCTAACTAGCTGTACTGAGGGTGTCATAGGCAAGATTCCCCCACATATTTTCTTCTAGCTGTTTTATAGATTCAGGCTTTGCACATGAGGGCACTGAGTCTCCCACTGTTCTATCACTACTTGTTGGAGGACAATTCTTTCTTCTTTGAATGACCTCTGCATTTGAATTAAAATTGGCCATGCGTGTGAGTTTATTTTCGAATCTCTATTCTTTCCCAAACATTTACATGTCTGTCCCTTGACCAGTTCCACAGTGATAATTCTTTTACAACGGTTTTGAAAGAAAAAAAAAAGTATGTGTATATGCATGTGTCTGTGTGTGGGTTTGTGCACATAGGGACATGTGCCTAGAGAGGCCAAAAGAGGGCATCAGATCCTCTGGGCTGGGGTTACAGGTGATTATGAGGTTCCCAACATGGATGCATGAAAACAAATCCAGGTCCTCTGCAAGAGCAGTATGTGCTCTTAACCTCTCTCCACCACCAGTAGATCTCAAGATCTTGAGTTCCTGTGGTCACATGGAGTTTGGAGTCATTGGAAAATGTCCTGTTCTCATTTGAGTCTCAGTTTTCCCAGGTGTACCATGGAATAATCCTAAAACCCAAGACGGAACCTACTAGTCCGTTCCCCAAACCCTCCTCCTTTTAAAATAGCCAGGGTGACATGAAGGTTCTGTGGCATCTGGACAGTGGATACTGTCCCCACCCTGTCCCCCTTTGCAGAAGTCCAGTCCTTCCCCAGGTGTGTTTATGGTGAGGATAGGGACATCTGTGATGCATGAGCTCTAAGACAGCCCAGAATAGAGAGCCGTAATATGGAAGCGTCCAGGCTAGGTGATAGGGAGGGGCCGGCCCCAGACTCCTGAGTCTGGGTCTTGAGAGCTTCCAGTGTCCTAAAGGATACTGTCACACTGCCCTGCCAGGGAGAGCTGGCTGTGTGCAGAGGGCAGTCGGGAACCAGGAGGGGCTTCATCCTAAAGGCAGCACACATACTGCTCCCTGTTTTCCATCCCGCAAGGAGGGCTCTGTGTCAAGCCAAGCTGCCGCCTCTGAGTCCATGGCAAGGACCCTAATGGAAGGAAGGCCAGCTGGGGCTGGCAGGGGACAGGGTGAGTCACAAAGGAGACCTCCACCTCCTTGAGTATGGCCAGGTCAGCTCAGATATCTCACACTTGGCCTGGACACACCTGGGCTTGCTGCCCTGCATGCAGGCTGAGGGATGTGAGAGCCAAGGACTGTCGGCACTCCCTACCCCTTCCTCCCATTGCCCCCTTCTGTGGCTCCTGAAGGCCCCTGCCATCTCTTTACTTGACTGCTCCATTACCTGTGGTGTAAGCCTCCAGGGCAAGGGACACAGAGCAAAAGTCGACATCCACATGCCCACCTTGGGCCTGCCCATGCTTTCCAACTCAAGTGGAGCCATGGGGTTAAGGCTTTGGCCTGCCTGCCAGGGAGGTGGACTTTCAAAGAAACAGCAAATAAATCATGGCTGAAGAGTGGTCCAGCTAGCGTCAGTTGCCACCGGCCAGCCGAGTGTGGCTGACAACTTTGCCAGTTTCAGAGAAAAATAGCCGGGTCTTTTTTTTTTTTTTTTTTTTTTTTCAGAGGCCAGTTGGAAGATGGCAATCTCCTCCCTTGAAAGCCATCTCGGCACAACTCCTGGGCACACGCTTGTGTGTTTCAAAACTTAGGCGTGGCTACTTTCTACAGCTTGGTGCCAGTGACAGCACAGGGCCAAATCGTCTCAGCCTTAAGTGACCCTGCTTGTCAAGACTGCCCTGTAAGGGCTGTTGGGAAGAGAGAAGCAGGGATCGGGATGGACCCGCTGTGGGAAATCTTGTGGGCAGTTTCGAAGGTTTGCCTTCTAGAACTCAGACAGTGGGACAGAGTACCTCAGTGGAGAAGGACAGTTCTCCAGCTGGTCAGAGAAGCCAAAACTGCACCTGTAGCTATATCCAGGGAAAGTTGGGTCTGTCTAGGGCAGTGGTTCTCAACCTTCCTAACCCTGCAACCCCTTAATGCAGTTCCTCATGTTGTGGTGACCCCCCCACAACTATAAAATTATATGTTACTACTTCATAACTGTAATTTAGGTACTGTTATGAATTTCAATGTAAATAGCTATTTCCAATGGTCTTAGGTAACCCCTGCAAAAGGGTCACTCAAACCAATGGGGGTCATGACCCACAGGTTGAGAACTGCTGGTCTAGGGCCTTGGGAGCTTCTTGTGGGGATAACTGATGCCCCAGAGTTCAGGTCTGGCACTTTCTCTGTCCCCAGACCTCATCTGAAGCCGTAGGGAGGTGCTTGGCCCTTCCCAGTCATGTCCAGAGCCACTGACAAGTCTTGGAAGGTTTTTCTTTAGGCCTCTGTGTCCCCAGTGGGTCACAGAGGACAAGCATGACTCTTTGTCTCTTGGAAGTTGAAGAATGATGCTCGATTCATCTTCTGCATTTCAAATATGGAGAACCCGGGCACTGAGAAGGGCAGAGCCTGGACTGTGAACATCAAGAGGAGTGTCAGTTCAGAGCCCTCGTCTCTGCTCTCTCTGTCCCTTTACATCCCTACCAGATCCTGCCCTTAGGTCTGTCCCCTACAGTGACTTCGTCCCACCCTCAAGCAAATGGCCTTGCCCCAGAGCCCCTCCACTCTGCCCTGAGTCTCTTCAGCTCCTCCAGAGATCTCACTCACATCAGTGAGAAAATCTAGAAGTCTATGTACAGCCAAATCTAGATCCATGCAAGAGCTCCAGGCCTACCCTGGAGCTGGGCTTCCCCTGGTAGGTGCTTCCTGACATCAGGATCTTTCTGAAGGTGCCTTCCTGCTCCCTGCACTGTCCTGGGGCTGCTGTGACAGTGTCCTGAGATATGCCTGCAGGTGATCACAATGGGATGCCCTGCTTTTCTTCCAGGAAAAGCCAGGCCCCTTGCTGTCCCTGCTATGCTGGTGTCTAGACCTTTCCACCCCAGTGGGGCAGATTGCCTGAGAAGTTTTCTGGAATTGGGGGCTTTTCCTCATACTCTACAGGAAGGTAGATGAGCACCTGCCCTTGAGCCAACTCCATTTTCAGGACCCTGGGAATCTCCCAGACAGGGTCTAAGCAACAAATTATACTGTTTTATCTGAATTTAAGACACTGTTTGAGTGTGGAAGTCCACAGCCTTTTATGCTTCTGTAACTAAGACCCAAACCCAAACATGGGACCTGCCATCTCCCTGGGGTGTCCACAGCCATACACCATGAACACATCCTGTATTAGTTACTTTTCTGCCGCTGTGACGAAACACCATGACCAACAACAACTTGGAGAACAAAGTTTATTTGAGCTTATGGTTCCAGAGGGATAAGAATCCATTATGGTGGGAGGTCATGGCAGCGGGGGCAAGAAGCTGAGACCTCACATCCTGAATTACAAGCACAAAGCACAGAGAAAGCAAACTGAAAGTGGTAGAAGTCTTTTAATCTCACCACTACCACCACCACCGCCATCACTGCCACCATCACCATCACCACCACCACCATCACCATCACCATTACCATTACCACCACCACCACCACCATTACCACTACCACCACCACCACCATCACCATCACCACCCACCACCACCACCATTACCATTACCATTACCACCACCACCACCATTACCATTACCACTACCACCACCATTACCATTACCACTACCACCACCATCACCATCACCACCCACCACCACCACCACCATTACCACTACCACCACCACCACCATCACCATCACCACCCACCACCACCACCATTACCATTACCATTACCACCACCACCACCACCACCACCACCACCACCATCACCATCACCACCACCATCATTACCATTATCACCACCACCACCATTATCACCACTACCACCACCATTACCATCCCCCTCCCATTCCCAGTGACATACTTCCTCTAGCAAGACAGAACCAAGCTTTCAAATGTCAGAGACTATGGGGACATTTCTCATTCCAAACCCCACATGCACAGCCCTCACCAGCAGCCGAAGCTACTCTGATTCCCAGCCCCCATAGCTGGTTTCCTCTGCTGTGTGTGGAACTGCAAAGGAACCCAAAACACCACTGACGGGCATTTAATGTCTCTCGCTAGACACAGCGTTTGGAGTCACCACTTTCCCTTTTATGTCTGATGGCATTTTATTGTATTGATTGTCGGTCTACTGTTCTATTAAAGACTACTTGGGCTGTTTCCAGCTTAGGGCTGTTAGAAAGTTTTTGTGAATATTGGTATCAAAATGTTTTTGTGGCTGTTTTTATTTCCCTTAGATGAATAGCTACACCTGAATTGTGCGGTCACGGAGGGGTTGTGTGTGGTGTTTGGCTTCATGAGAAATCAATAAACAACTTTCCAAAGTGGTGTTGCTACTTGCACTCCCGCAGGAGCCCGGCTCCTTGTGCGCCTCTGACACTGTTAGTCTTGGTCTTGTTCATTTCTCGGGACATAGTCATCCTTTGTCATGGTTTCCTTCTGTTTCTCTACTCAGTTTTTTGTGAGATGCTTAGCCTTTTTTTTTTTGCTTTGTTTTCCTTTGTTTCTTATTTTTTTAATCATGTATACAGTCTATCATGATCTCAACCACCTCCCTCCCGCCGATACCCTTCTGAAACTCCCTTCACATCTGCCTCCCAACTCCACATTTCTTTCTCTTTAAAATGTACATCCCACTGACTCCAATTAGAACTGTCCATATGTACATGGCTGTCGGGTCATCCACTGGGGAATGGACAACCTACCAGGGGTCACCCCCACCCAAAGAAAAGCAAATCTCCTCCTTCAGCATCGATCAACTGCCAATAGCTGCTCAGCTAGGGGTGGAGCCTCAGGAGCCCCCTCCTCCTTCTCTATACTAAAGTGTTGTACTGGCTTAATCTTGTCTAGGTAATCATAGCTGCTGTTCACTTGTGTGTACCACAGTCACGTCATGTCCAAGGGACAGCATTACACACCCCTCCTTCCCATCCTCCACTTCTTACATTCGTCCCAGTCTCTCTTTTAGATGTTCTCTGCACCTTGTCGTCCGTGCGTTGGTGCGTGCGTGTGGGGGGTGTGGATGTGTGTGGGTGTTGGTGGGTGTTGATAAAGCCGTCTCATCTATGGCTCACAGGCACCTATTTTCAGCATTTTGAACGGTGATGCATCTCTGCTTTACCTGATAGCCACTGCAATAGGAATCTTCTCCGACCAAGGCTGAGAGCAGTGCCCAGGTCTATAGATATAGACATAAACCTTGAGAAGGCAGGTCAGCAATACGACCAGTCAGCAAAGCAACATCAATAGAGTCTTTCCTAGGGTCTGTGACCTCCCTGGCCATGACTTTTGACCCATGTTTGCAGTACCAGGCATGACTTCCCTTCTGTGGGCCAGTCTTCATAGTCCATCAAAAAGCAGTTGGTGACCCCATAAGCAATCTTACCACCACTGTAGCTGTAAGCACAGCTATTCCTGGCAGATGTGTACTGTAGCGTGGAGGGTCTGGTGCTGGGTAAGACCACTGCTGTCTTTTTTCATGAAGTAGCTTGCTCAGTACCTTCTCACACCATGAAACCCGGCTAGCAGGGAGACAGGTTCCTGTTGGGTTCAAGATTGCAACCCAAGTGTTTGGTGCCTTCAGCAACAGTGTCTTACCATCTAGTCAGGGCATGCAAAAAAGAGCAATGGCAAACAGCATGTACATGATGCCATGTACAATGGCATCACATGTACTCTGGGGCCTCTCTGACCAATAGTTCACAAGGAGATTTCCTGCACCTAGCAGTGAGACCTTCATTTAATAATTCATGTCTTTTAGGAGCAGTGCTGGTCACTCAGGCGGTTACCTCTGTTCAGATTCCATTTTTAATTATATTTTTAATTTTCTTACAGTCTAGTGAGTTTTTATAAGGCTGCTTCATCTATCTTAGTTTTGGTTAACCCATCCCATACCCTTCCCTCCCACCCTGCCTCCCATCCCTGCTTACACCTTTAGGTCCCAGGATTCCTCCTTTCTTCTTCCACGTCATGTGTCTTCCATTGTCCCCTCTTAAGATTTTTAGTCAGGTTACAAATTCATAGGTTCCCATGTAGCTTCTCCATGCACACTTTCCTGACACCTCATTTCCCATCCCCATCACTCACTCCACTTCTGCTGAAACCCTTCTGTCTCCAGTAGTTCACATCTTCACTTTCACTTCACCCACATTCTACTCTTCTCCTGCCTACAAGAGGCTCCCCTCAGTAGACTATTTCTAGTTTTCTCATAGCCAAACTTGAGAGAGAGAGAGAGAGAGAGAGAGAGAGAGAGAGAGAGAGAGAGAGAGCGCAGAAAGGGGACATTTTGGAGGAGGAAAAAAACAGAAAGAATGAGAAGGAGACAAATATGAACAGAGTATAATGATATATGTGTGAAAATATAATAAAAATCCATTGTTATTTCATATGCTAACTGTGGTGGCTTGAAAGGAAATGGCCCCCAAAGAAGTGGCCTTTTTGCAGTAGGTGTGGTCTTGTTGGAGGAAGTGTGTCACTGTGGAGACTGGCTTTGAGGTCTCATGTATGCTGAAGCCACATCCAGTGAGATAGACACTTCCCACTGCCTACAAGTCAAGATGTAGGACTCTCAGCTCCTTCTCCAGCACCATGTCTGCCTGTATACTACCATGTCACACCACGATGATAATGGACTAAACCTCTAAAAATGTAAGCTACCTCAATTGAATGTTTTTCATTTTTAAGGGTTGCTGTGGTCATGGTGTCTCTTCACAGCCATAGAAACCCTAAGTAAGACACTAACTAAAAAGACCAATGAAGCATGTAAGAATAGTACAGTGGACTCAGAGTCACATACATTGTTTTAATATGTAACCATGTATTTGAATGCATGCATGCACATATATGTATATATAACACATGTAACTGCAGGCACAGACATATACATACACATATTTTTCCCATTGAACCCTCTGGGAGCAAGTTAGGAACTCCCACCTTACTAAAAAGCACGTAGTAAATCCTGGAGATAAGGGGTTATTTTTGTATTCAGAAACATATCAAAATGATCAGTCTCACAGAGAATGAGTGATAGTGGAGTACTCAGCCCAAAATGCATCATCTACATTACACTCCTTCCCCATAAGGGGGATAGATTATTGGCACTAAAAGCCCCATACCACTTCTGGTTTACAGTCTCCGATTCAGGCTTGCACTTGAAGATGTGAGCTCTCAGCTTCTGCTCCTGCTGCCCTGCCTGCAGCTTGTAGCTGTGCCTCTTGCCTCGACGGACTTTTATGCCTGGGGGGCTCTAAATCCAAATAAACCCTTCCTTCTAAATGTGACTTTGGTCATGGCATTTTATCACAGCAACAGGACCATAACTAATGCAACTCCATTGATTAGTGTCCCACAATTAATTGCTTTTTAGGGAGAGGAGTTAGGCTATTTCCACATAGCAATTATTTCCAGTGTTCCTCCCAGGTCAGAGCAAGAGTGTACCACCCTTCACACTCAAGAATTTCTTTTCTCATTTCTTGTGGCGTAGGTAGCGTGGTAAAAACTTCTCTTATATTTCATTTCCCCAAGATCTTCATTATTTCTTGGTTGTTATTTTTATTGTACTTTTCCAGAGTAGCTTCAGTTAGAACTGAGCAGAAGGTAAGGGATTTCTAAGACTCCCCGGCCTCACAGAAGCCAAGCAACCCTAATTATCAGCACTGCTCATTATAGTGGTGCATTTGGCATGATTAATGGCCTTGCGTCTCCAGGTAGACACCAAGCAAGCCCTGTATAGTTTATATTATGCTTCACTCTTATTGTACATTCTATGTGTTTGAGCAGATTTGTAATAACATATACATACCATTCTATGACAGTCCGTGTATCTCTCTACCTTGAGAAGACTCTGCTTGCTCATTCTCCTTCTCCTGCCAGTCTCTGGAAACCACTGATAATTTTACTGTCCCCACAGCTTGCTGGAGAATGCCTAGAGTTCCTGCAAACTTAAAAAGGACAGAGGGCTCCCATCTGCCCCTTGCACTACATACTCCCTTTCCCACTGTCCCATCCTGCACTGTGTGCTTAGGATTTTTGAGCACTTCCCCAGAATCTTTGCACAGTACGCTGCCCTTTCAGGTGGACTTTCTTTGCTTGTACTAGGTACCCAAGGTCCTGCCTGTCTGTTTGTGATTTGATGGTGCCTTTTCTTTTAGAACAGAGCAATATTCCATTGTATGACTGTACCATAGTCTGTTTATCCATAAACCCACTGGCAGACATTTTAGCTGCTTCCAATTTTTGATATGTTACAAATAAAGCATCAATAAACATCTATGTGCAGGTTTATGTGAGGCTTTTGCTTGTTTGTTTTTTGTTTTGTTTTGTTTAGCTGTTTTAGGTAAGAATCAAATAGCATGATTGCTGGATCATATGGTGAAAAACATGTTTAGTTTGGTAAGAAGTGGCCAGTCCATCTTCCTGGATGATTGGCGTTTCTGCATTCATACCAGCCTGTGTGAGAGTTCCCAGGGTCCCACATCTTCACCAGCATCTGGTGCCATCAGTGTTCTGGGCTTTGGTGGCATGTGTTGGCATCTCACTGATTTTAATTAGCCTTTTCCAGGCTCTCAGTGATGTCCAATATCCTTCCTTATGCTTGTGTTTCATCCATATGTCTTTGATGAAGTGTCCATTTTTAATCAGAGCCTCCCTTTCTCTCCTTGTTGAGTTTGGACAGCTCTTGTTCGCTTTGGATAACCAGTCTGAGCAGATAGGCCTTTTGCAGATATTTTGCTTTTGGCCTGTGGCTTGTCTTTCCCTTCTTTTGATAAGGTCACTCAGCAGATTAAAATAATTTTAATGAACTCCAGTTGTTCAGGTTTTTCTTTACATTTCGTGTCTGTGGTGTCAGATCTGAAAAGTCATCGCTAACTCGGGCTTATGGCGATCTCTAGTGCTACACCCCGGAGTTTCTGTAAGCTCTTCATCTTACAATTAGGTCTTTGATCCTGGCATATTTTTCCTCCCGTCCTGGGAATTGAACTCAGGGTCTTGTGCATGCTCCACAGCACAGTATTACTGAGCTACGGGCCCCAGGCACTATGGCCCATTCTGAGTTAATATTTATGACAGAGATAGATCATTTCAGATACTGAATTATCCAGCTCTAGGTTTACATTTAATTTGTGTGTGTGTGTGTGTGTGTGTGTGTGTGTGTGTGTGTGTGTGTGTTTCATTTCTCTCCTGATTCTCTTTGTTATGGAGTGAGCATATACACAGACGTCCGTGATCCAGTGATCCAGCATCCAACCCCTCCAGCCTTGCAGCTGGGTACAGTCTGCATTCAGCAACAACCTCTTTTCTGGTTTTGACTTCAGATCACTCTGCCGTGTGACACTCTCAGGAGGCTGGGCAGGAAAGAGCAGGCACTCTATCTACACTGTAGAGTCGACAGCGTGCCGGTGGCCAAGCTCAGATGGCAGGTTAAATGTACGCTGCATCTTCACCTTGTGGTATGTTCAACTTTCCATCAGTTATCCATTGACGGTGGAGATAACTTTGACTTTTTAAAAAATGTATGTATAATACTTAAAGTTCGTACCAAGTTTTTCTGAAATTGGGGTCTTCTGTTGCTTTGCTTATTTTGATTTATTTTAATTATGAGTCATGTTTTTTTGTGTGTGTGTGTAGTACACATGTGTGCAAGTGTGCACATGTATGTGCATATGGAAGCCAGAGGACCACCACCTCAGGCGTCTTTCTCAGATGCTGTCCTCCTTAGTTTTTTTTAAAGTCAAGGTCTCTCATTGGGCTGGAGTCCACCAAGTAGGCCAGGTTGGCTGGCCAGAGAGCACCCCACATCCACTGCCTCTGCTACCCCAGCCCTGGGATGACAGGTGCATGCCACCATGCCTTTTGTCCTTCTTTTCATGTGAGTTCTGAGGATTGAACTTGGGTCCTCATGCCTACAAAGTAGCAAGCACCTTCCAAAAGGAGTCATCTCCCTAGTGCCTGGGTTGTAATTTTCTGTTCCTTACGTCCCTGGTGATTTCAGCTTACACAATGGATCTGTGGGTGATGTGCTGCACAGGCCCTGGATTTGATTGTTTTGCTCGGGCCAGTGTTTGTTCACCTATCCCCCCCACCCCCAGGAGGTAGCTAAATTAGTGGCAATTGCCTTGGTCCTGTGGAGCTTTGGTTTGAGATTTTTCAAAAGGCAAATTCACTACACTTTCCTTTAGTTTTGATGCCTAAAGCAAGGCCTTTCTCTTGGTTACAGGGCAGCAACTTCCCAAAAGAGGCATCTGAGCAGAGTGAGGGACTTCCGCCCACGGCGCAGCAGGCCCTTCTCCGCCACCAGGGAAATGGCAGTTCTGTAGAAATTAAAGTCCGAATTCTCACTTTGCACAATTTAGACTTCAAATCCTGTATCCCCCTTGCTGAGCAACTTATTCCAGCTTTGCATTGACTGACTGTCCAGGCTCCTGGTGCTGAGGTCTGCGGAGCCTTAACTGTCCCATAGAAACGCAGATGCAAGCCAACACCAAGAGGCATTTTGGGTAGATCTGGGGTCACTCCCTTCTGCCCCATGGTTCTCTCTGTTTTTCTGGGCTCGGCATCCAACTGTCCTCATGGGGAGAATACCAGGAGAAACCATCTAGACCTTCGTCTCAACCAGCCTCTTACGGATTTGGTGTCACGGTCTCTTTAATATTAAGCCTGATTGTGTTTCCTCTTAAATGTCAACTCAATTGTTTTTACATTTTGTCCAGAGTGTAACCACGTCATAGGAAGCAGTTTGTGATAAGCCACTCTGCTTTTTTAGAATATTGAGACTTTTTTTTTTCTGTGATGAGGCTTGAACCTAAGGCTTTGTGTGCCAGGCAAGCGCTCTACTAGCTCTCTCTCTATCCCAGGAAGCAGACTTTAATAGACTTTAACTTCAAAAACTACTTAGACTCACAGGAAGCTGCAAAATATAGAACCTAGAATCCAACACATCTTTGCTCCAGTTCTCCTAGTGGAGACCCCTCTCCTACAACACAAAAATGTGGAGACTGGGTTGGTGCAAGGCAGTTCACTACTCTGACCTTCAAACTTAGCTGTCACTGGTATTTGGTAGAGCGTTGTGGGGCCTTCGAGGCCATCTGAGTCTACATCAGATTTGTATAACCACCTTTCCCAAGTGGTCCCCACACCTGTCTCCCTCTCAGCAAGCGGTCTCATCGCCTATTTGCTGTAGTCTGTCTTCCAAGGGTTCATGTGTTGAAGGCTTGGATTTTTGGTGGGCTGGGTAGCCTTGGCAGATGCTGGGGTACCTTTAAAAGGCAAGGCCCTCTGAGAAGTAAATAAGTCATGGAAGGCAAGGCCTCCAGAAGGAAATGACTATGGCTCCAGGAGAAGCAAGACTGCCCCCCTGATGACTCTCTAGCTTCAGACTCATAATCTCTCCCCACAGCCTTCTACTATACTACATGTGGTGAAGGGAAGGGACCCATCAAAGCTGCACTGAGGCAATACTGTCTCTTAGGCAGCCCTTCACATGAATCTCCATCCTTTGTTTGTTTGTTTGTTTGTTTGTTTGGAGAGAGGGTCTCTCTGTGTAGCTCTGACTGTCCTGAAACTCACTCTGTAGACCAGGTTGGCCTTGAACTCACAGAGATCAGCTTGTCTCTGCCTCCCAAGTCTCTGCTCCCAAGCATGTGCCACCACACCCAGTGTGAATCTCCACTTTATAACTAATGCAGCCCCAGGCATTTTTTTTAATAGTAATTGCAAACAAACCCATACAGTATTTCACCCCTGGTTCCTGGAAAACACTAATTTGTCCCCATTTCCACAACTTTATCGTTTACAATGATCTCTAAGGGCCGGGTATTTGGCTTAGTGGCACACGTTCACAGTCCTAGGTCCCACCTCTAGCTATGGGAAATGTCATCTAATGAGAATTAAATGTGTGGTGATCTGAGAGTGACTTTTCACAGAGAGCACATTGCTCTTGAGACCCATCCAGGCTGGTACATTTATCAATGGCTAGTTCCCAAAGAATCTCTTAATGTATTCTTTTAAAAATACTTTAAGGAAAAGATGAAAGTTGATACTTGATTTTTTAATTAAATTTTGATTTTTTAAAATCAAATTGATTTTTTAAATCAATCATTAAGATGTGTTCCACTGAAAACATGTAGAGGTCAGAGGACAACTTCGTGAGGTCAGGGCTGGAACTTGGGCTGGCAGGCTTGCACGCACCTTTACATACTCAGCCATCTCACTGGTCCTACAGCACTCTGGTTCTCTTCAGTTTTGATGTTCCACGTTAGCATGCTCCATTTGTCAAAACAAGGGAACCCGTGTTAATGTGTACTGTCAACTCAGGTCCACTCCTCATGTTTTCTTTACTTTAAAGTGGGCTTCCACACTTCCCGCAATGTCTCTTCGCTTTTACGGGGTCCCTTTGCATTCCTGTCCTGTGTCCTAAAACTACTTTTGCTTATGATGGCTTCTCAGTGGGATGGTTGGTTTTAATTGTCAGTTTGACTCAATCTAGAATCATCTAGGGAGAGTCTCCATGAGGGATTACCTATATCAGGTTAGCCTGTGGGCATGCTTTGGGAGAACTGTCATGATTCCATTCACCAATGTGGGAAGACCCAGTCCACAGTGTGTGGCCCCATTCCCTGGGTCTGGGTCTCGACTCTATAGTAGAGAACTTGAGTCGAGCACATGGGCACAGGCACTCATTCTCTCTGCCCTTGACTTGGGTGTGACTCACTGCACACGTTCCTCTGTCCTCAGCTTCCCTGCCATGATGAACTGTAACCTACAACTATTGGCCAGAATAACTCTTTCCTCCTATAGGCTGCCTTTTCTCAGTCAGAGTCTTTTGCCACAGAAAATGGAAACTAGAATACTTGGGTTCTCCTTTTGTTTTTAAAGTAATTTTTTAATTAAAACATAGTTTTGCCCCTCCCCTTCCCTGCCCTCTCTCCAGCCCCTCCGATGTCTACCCCTCCTTTCTCACTTCCAAATTCATAGCCTTTTTGGGGGGGGGGCTGCTATTGTCACATACATCTAAACACAACCTGCTGAGTTGGTTTAGTGTTGCTTGTAGGTATATGGTTTCAGGGCTGACTGCTTCGTATTGGATAACTAATTAGGGGGCTCATCCCTGGGGAAGACAACTTCACTCTCAGCATTCCTTAGCTTAGTTCTTTATTTAGAGGCAGGGCCCTGTGAGATTTCCCACTTCCACATTAGCATGTTACTGATGTTGTCCTTGTCCAGGACTTAGGCAGTCATATTGTTGAGGTGGCATGGATGAGACGCCTCCTTGTCATTTCTAGGAGACACAATCTCTTAGCAGATTCCCTGGTCCTCTGGCTCTTAACAATCTTTCCACCCTCTCCTCCAAGGTGTTTCCCGGGCCTTAGGTACAGGAGCGATGTTGCAGGTGTATCCACTGAGGCTGGGCA